>JAJQQW010000005.1:10110000-10140000 GCA_025583905.1 Ia io | reverse complement strand
TAAAAAACAACACAAGGATAAGTACTTGGGAGGCTAAAAGCGGCCTCCCTAGAAAGAGGCGGGGTCTTTTGCCAGTTTTGAGAACTGAGCCACCTCTGAGACCTGTAACCCATTGCTAGAAGCAGAGGCCCGGTTCCAATGAGGAGGGACTCTTCAAGTTGACAGCAAGTGCTTATGGCCGTTGACCTGGCTAAATGTACACCGGGAAACAGAAACCACCCAGACATTCACATTGGAGCCAATGTGTGAGTTGACATCATTTCCAGACACCAGAAGTATCATCATTGGTCCTGTTATGAAAGTGGTGCGTGGGGGTGTGGCCCAGGTAATGAACAGACACCTGTCCCAGGCCCTGTTCACAGTGGTGTCTTTTCTTTCCTTCAAATGGATTGTTCAAACAGTATCCTTTCCTCAGTGAAATAACAGAGAAGAGTACTAACCTTAAACCCTTTGTAAGGATGCAGTGGTGTGATCCCTTTCCTAGCTCGATTATGTTGCCAGCCTGGTCAGAAGACGTCCTATAGATGATATATATCGCATACTTCAGGCGTTGCAGATCAGAAGTCTGTTGCAACTCCTCAGCTCTGCTGTTGTAGCGTGAAAGCAGTGACAGACAATACTTGATTGGGTGAATGTGGCTGGATCTCATTCTTGGTCCATAAAAGCCAGCAAACCTATGACCTGAGAGGTATCTGTGGTAGGGCAAGGTGCTAAGGGGAGTTCATGGCCTCCCTACCTGAGGATCACAACTCAGACCCCTAATGTTCTGAAGCCAGGCTATGTCTCTGGCCACAAGGAGACCCACAGCATTTAAAGAGGCTCCTGGTGAAGTCCTGGGACCTGGGAGAGATAAGGCTCTGGCTATGGGGCACCAGAGCTGTCCACTGTGAGTGTCATTAGGGCAGCTAGGCCCAGCAGTCAGAATAGAAGAGAGCAGGGTCACTGGGAACATCCTATATAATAAAAGGGTAATGTGCTGAAAAGATAGAGCAGAAGTCATTCGGGACTTCCATCCGTCCTTCTGGACCTTCCAGCTCCCCTGGGAGGATGGAGACCGCAGGATCCAGGGAGCCACTGTGGCTGTGAGGGAGGGACCTGGCCCAGGCAGCCTGCCACCTGTCCGCCCAAGGCTGAGAGGGAGGAAGCCAGGCAGCCACCTGTGGTTAGAGGTGATCAGGAAGGTAGGGAGAGTGGTTAGGGGTGATCAGGCAGGCAGGCAGGCAGGCAGGCAGAGTGGTTACGGGTGATCAGGCAGGCAGGCAGGCAGGCAGGTGAGCAGTTAGGAGCCAGAGTTCCTGGATTGTGAGAGGGATGTCTGACTGCCAGTTTAGGCGGGAACGGGCCATCGGGTCTAAACCGGCAGACGGATATCCCCCGAAGGGTCCTGGATTGTGAGAGGGCACAGGCCAGGCTGACTGTCCCCGCCACCCACCCTCCGTGCATGAATTTCATGCAGCGGGCCCTGTAGTGTAAGATATAAAGAGATATATCCCTGATATCTGGTGTTGAGACACCAGAAATTTTGCACCAGCACTACCCTCAGGTTGCACCTATGACTTCCTGCAGGGTCTCCCAGAACGGAGTGGAGCAGTTGCCTGTTGCTGCACGATGCACATTCTCTCACTCTGACTCTACCCAGAAGCTACAGGCTGGACAGTGATCAGTTCTGGGTCTTCAACACACTGAGGACAAATTGGACGGGACACCCACATGTGTGACACGCTACATACTCTAAATGTTGGGTCCACAAAGTAGTGCAGTGGCCACATCTGGTCCCCCATTCCTTCGCATGTGGGCTCTGGCTGCTATGGCACCATGAAGGTGGGGGTGTGTGGTGTATACAGAGACAGGCACTATGAGGCCTGCGAAGATAACATTGACTATCTGTCAGAATATAGAAACCATCAGCAGACGTGAGCCTAAATCCATGCCCATCCTATGCTGTGCCTCCTCAGTAGGTGGAAAATATGGGTTTGACACCCCAAAGAGTTGGGCGGTAAAACCGGTTGAGCTGGGGAGAAGAGCAGTGACCGGTGAGGGCAGGTGTCTGAAATGAGTGCCTGGGGTTGCAGGTTCTGTATCCCTGGAAGAGTTGGGTTTGAAGTTCCAGGTGAAGAGGAATGGTTATGGTGGAGGGTTTGCTGTGTGTGGCCAAGTGTGGGAGCAGGGAAGGGGCGAGGGTTGTGTGTTGGTGCCTGTGGGTGGAGATCCTGCCCAGCACCCCCTGTCCTGATAGCACCTCTTGTTCCTGCCTCCCCACAGGTGGGCTGGTGGAGGGAAGGAGGGGTCCTGGGGTGGGAAAGTGTGTTGGGAGAGTGTGGGGTGTGGGTGGTTTTGTGGGTGCCATCAGTCAGACTCCATATTAAGGAGGCATCTCCCTTCCCCTCTTCTTGGCTGCTGGTGGGCAGGGCGGGGGTAGGAAGTGGACTGGGAGTGTGTGTCTGTGGTCCTGTCCGGGAGGCTGCTTTGGGGAGGGCTAGACAGAATTATGGCGGAGACAAGGCAGGAGTGGCAGGGCGCGGCGGGGAGGGGCGGGAAGGGAGGGACGTGCAGGGCGGGGCCAAGCGCAGCTCTGGCGGGAGGAAAAGTGCGCTCCCGGCGCGTGGCGGGAAGAGCAGGTATATAGGGGCGAGGCTGGCGTTCCACCTGCGCTCCTTCACCTGCCGGCACTTCTCAGCCTCCTGTCCTGCGCTCCGCATCTCGAGAGCGAGCACAGGAAAAGGCGCGGAGGAACGGTCTCGGTCTGGGACACTTTCCCCGGCCCCCTGCGCCTCCCGCCGCCGGCCGCCCGCACCACGCCCGGAGCCGCCGCCCGCCTGCGGAGCCCACGCACACCTCCGCTGCCCCTCGCCATGCCCGCCCTCCCCCGGGGCTCCGAGTTCTGCGCTCCTCCCGCTGCGGCTCGCATGGTGCTGCCCCCGGGTCTGCGAGGCAGCGCCCAGCGCCTGGGGCGCGCGGTGCTGCCCCCAGTAATCTCAGCGGGCAGCGCCCGCGCCTGGGGGGCGGAGGTGAGTCCGCAGTAATCAGGGGGGACACGGGGAGCGGGCGGGGAGGGCGCGGATGGGGGGACACGGGGAGCGGGCGGGGAGGGAGGAAGCAGAGGCTTTAACCTCGCGGGCAGGGCCCCATGGCAGGTCCAGAACCTTCCCTCCGCAGTGCCCTCCACTCCCACCTCGGCGTCCCGGCAGCGGGTTGCCTTCCGGCCAGGCGGGGACCGACAGGGAGGCCGCGGGAAGGGGCTGCGGGGCGGCTCCGGGGAGCAGAGGAGGAAGGCGGCCTGCGGGTCCCAGTCCGCTCGCCCGCCCTCCAGTCCTGCTTCTGGGGAACCGGGACCCTGGCCCAGGACCCCGGCGTTTCCCAGAGTCACAGACAGGAGCCCACTCTTCTCCCGGCACTTTGACCCAAGCCCTGCTTCTCCCCACCCTGTCCGCCTCTGAACTTCCTGCGCGCTCTGCCCGCGGTTCCAGGAGGAATTGCTGAGGTCACCGGCCTCTTCTCCTCCGGAGCCCTGCTCTGCAGGTTCTACCTCCCGCCCCTCTGCACCAGCCAGCCTGTCCCACTCCTGTTCCCTCGGAGCCACTGCTCCCCTCCCCAGAGCACCCAGGTTCATTACCCAATTGTTTAGGGTCCCCCAAAACCAGTGCTTCCAACACCTTTTTATCCCTGACGTGAGCCTAATCACCCCTCTGCCAAGTGGCGCTTTATCCTTGTTGCCTGAGGACACACCAGCCAGAGCCTCAGCTCCTGGAGCAGGAGGGACAGCAGTGCATTTTCCCCAAGTATGACCCTGGGATGCTGGTGAGGAAGGGGCACCCGCTCCCTCTACCCTGTGGTCCCAAACCCATATTTTCCACCTACTGCGGAGGCAGCAGCGTAGAAGGTGATAGATTAGGGCCGAAGTCTAGATTTTTTTCTATAAAGGGCAGACAGTGGATGTTTTTGTCTTTACAGACCTCTTTGTGTATGCCTTCTGTGCAAGCACTGGGCACCTCCATGTTTGTGGTGCAAAAGCATCCCAGGACAATGTGCAAACAAATGAGGGACTAGATGTGGCCATTGTCCTAGTGTCCTCACCCCAGATGTGGGTGCCCAGCCCCTAGGGAATCATCTCCCGGATACCTCTGCAGAGTGTTGAAGAGCCAGAACTGTGTCCTGTCCTGCCTGTGGCTTTGGGTGGAGTGAATGTGACAGGATGTGTGTCCCACAGGTGGGGGCCAGTGCTCCCCTCCTTTCTGTAGAGGGATTCCTTGGTGGGAGAGGGCCATGAGAGACACTGCCTGAAGCCATAGGTGTGAGCTGAGAGTGGAGCTGGAACATTTTGGTATCAAGATTGGAGCCATTTGTTTCTGCATCTCATTTGTTCCCTGTGACCCTGCTCATTTCAGTGGCAGAAAAGTCACGTCTACCTTATAAGCACTCAGCCTACTTTAGCTAATGATGCTCGTGAAGGGCAATGCTGACACCCCTTAGCCAGAGGCCTCATCTCCACCAGACCCTCTTTAAATGGTGCAGATTTCCTGCTGCAAGTGGCAGGGCCTCTTTCTGACCAGTGGGTCTGCGATATGACTTCTCCATTAGGATGCCTTGACGTACACAGAGCAACTTTTCCTAGCACTGACACCTCTAGTGTCCCAGATGCTGTGGGTCATAGGGCCTAGTGGCAGGTCCAGTCACACGCGTTCATTCATGTATTGCCTGTGGCTTCTTTCATGCTACAACACAGAGTTGAGTAGTTGCAGAGGCCTATGGTCTGCACGACATATACTGCTTAGTAGCTAGCCATTTACAGAACGTCTCCAGACCAGACTGTCACTACGAGGCTATGGGATATGGTTCATGCCCGTCACCCTTTAGCGTTTAAGGTTGGTATTCATCTCTGTCACTTTATCCAGGATAAAATAATTTTTTCTTTTTTTTGTTTGTTTTGAAATATATATTTTTGATGTCAAAGAGGAAAGGAGAGGGAGAGAGACATAGAAGCATGAATGAGAGAAATCACTGATCGGCTGCCCCACTGGGGATTGAGCCCGCACCCTGGGCATGTGCCCAGACCAGGGACCGAGTTGTGACCTCCTGGTTCATAGGTCAACACTCAACCCCGAAGCCACACTGGCTGGCATAAAATACTGTTTTAACATTCTACTTAAAGGAAAGGGAAGGCAGCTTGAGAATATTATACTTAAATTTCCCTACAGTGGTAATCCTGAGCACACAAGTAATTCAATAACTCCAAAGATTTTTCATTCCTGTTACAAATCTGGGAAATGTGAAAATGACCAGAATGTGGCTCCAGGGGCCAATAACACCTCTCTGAGCAGGACCTGGGACAGGTGGCTGTTTATTACCTGGCCCCACGCATCACTTTAGATCCCCGTGGGTGACATCAACTCATACACACAATCAAATATGAGTGTGTGAGTAGTTTCTGCTTCCCAGAGTACACTTCCCTGAGTCAGTGGCTTGGGGGTCTTTGGGGAAGGCCCGAAGGACTTGTGCACTTGCTGCGCTATTGAGAGGTCCCTTCTCATTGCAGCCTGGCCTCTCCTTCTAGTGATGAGCTCTGGCTCTGAGAAGTGGCTCAGTTCTGGGACCTGGACAAAGGATTCAGCCTTTCGTTTGGAGGCTGCTTTTAGCCTTCTGGTCATCCATCCTTGTGTTCTGTCTTTGTTGTAATTATGTACATCCAGCAGTAAGTATCCAGGCTGGTGTTGATCCTTTTGCCTCTATGATCACCGTGTTCTATGCGCCATAGCCATAGCTCTCTGTGTTTGAGGCTCTGGCTGGATTTCTGAGCTTCCTAATAATTTTGGCGATCATATCTCCTTTGTCTTGACACAGAGCACCTGTATCTATAATTTTTTATGTTGACATTGTCCATCCCCATTACTGCTGGAAGCCATTTTGGGGACTATAGACTCCAACCACATCCAACCACATTCCTGACCTTCAGCTAAAGTCATCAGTGAGCTTTTGGAGAATTCTGTGCTTTCCTCATCAGCTTGGTAAACAAGAGGTTAGCTTTAGGCTTTCCCAGGGAGCAGGTTGATTGGACACTTTTCTGCCTTTTCATATTATCTTTCCCTGGCATATTCATTCTGTGAGCCATCTGGTCCCTTCCCCCCCTATATGCCTCAGAAATTCTGGCTTTTCTCTTCCACGCATTGTAGCCATACCTTCTTCCAAGCTTGTAAGATCTTTTAGCAGCAGGTTAGCGCCATCTCCTATAGCTGTACTAAAGCATGACCCCCATTTGTAAACTGTCCCTTCTCCAACTGTGAGGTCACTCCACATTTCCCCCACCGCACTGTCACGCAGCTTCCTCAGGAGCAGCCCCTACATGCTCTGCGTGTCTCCGCAGGGCACTGGGCTAGTTTCTGACAAACCTCTGGCATCTAGACCTTTCCTCCATAGACAGAGATGGCGAAGACGTGCTTATGGGCACTTTTCTTCCAACACCAACCTTCACCTGCATTTTTCTCTCACAGATGCTCGTTCTCTTTGCTATAAATTCAACATCACTCCCAAAGGACAACCACGGTGTGAAATTCAAGGCCAGGTCAATGGAAATACATTTCTTCATTGTACCTGTGGTAGCGACAAGGTCAAACTCATCAGTGTTCTGGAAATGAGTGTCACACAGTTTTGGAATCAAAGTGAAGATACTCTGCAATACATAGTGGAAGAACTCGGAAAGATCATGCTTGACAATGAAGCAGAGATTATTACAGCTCTCGGTAAGTTTACAAATCCCAGAGTGGAACAGAGTTGTAGGGTTAGGGAACAATTGTGTTTATGTAAATACTAGAGCCCCAGTGCATGAAAATTCGTGCACTCGGCGGGTGAAGGGGGGGGGGAGGGGTTCCCTCAGCCCGGCCTGCACCTCTCACAATCTGGGATCCCTCGGGTAGGGTCCCTATGGCTGGCCTGAGATCGGGGTCTATCGGGGCTTTCCTTTCCCAGGTTGTAGGCAGCTGGCCACACCCCCGCCAGTGCCACTTCTTTCCATCTGTGCAGCGCTTCACCCCCTCCCCCCCCGCCCCCCCCCCTACCAGTAGCCTCCCTCTGCAGGCAACAGGCTGAGGTGCAATGGCTTGGCTGGCCTGGGCTTCCCTCTTTCTTTGCTGGGGGGTGGGGGGTGGGGTGGGGCCAGCCCTTCGAGGGGCCATCTGCCTACCTGATAGCCCTTAACCACTTGCCTACCTACCTGATCACCACTAACTGCTGGTCTGCCTACCTGATCACCACTAATCACTTTGTCTGCCTGCCTGATTGCCCCTAACCACTTGCTTGGGGGTGGGGCAAGCCCAGCGAGGGGCCGTCTGCCTATCTGATCTCCCTAAAACACTTGCCTGCCTACCTGATCACCCTTAAGTGCTGGCCTGCCTACCTGATCTTCCCTAACCACTTGCCTGCCTACCTGATCACCTCTAACTACTGGTCTTCCTACCTGATCACCCGTAAACCCTCTGCCTGCCTGCCTGATTGCCCCTAACCACTTGCTTGGGGGGCGGGGACAGCACTGACTTCCAGTTGTTCAGCCTCCGGTCTTTACTGGTCGTTACAACCCACGGTTTTTATATATTAGGATGGGAAGTTCATCCCACCCAAGAGTCCCAGCAACTAGTGTAGGACACAGAGGACAGAGCAGGATCAGGAGATAGGAGGGGAGCAGAGGGCTGGGCACCAGGTAGGGACAAAGGATCTGTGAAGTCTCAAAGCTGACCTCTTTCCTATGGGGTGTAGGGACAGGTCCTCTTTCCCTACAGAGCAGCATGATGTGTAAGCAGGAATCCAGTGGACACACCAGTGCATCCTGGGAGTTTGGATTGGATGGACAGAGATTTCTCCTCTTTAACTCCATGAACAAAAGCTGGACAGAGTTGCATCCACACAGCGGCCCATTAAGAAAGGCACTGGATGGTGTCAGACAACTCCTTGTTATGACCTCAACTGGAGACTGTGTGAAATGGCTTCAACAAGTTTCAGGAACCCAGGGCGAAGTTCTGGACAGAAAAGGTAACTTTGCAGAGAGGAAATTACATTGACACTGTGTCTGTGTGTTGTGTAGGGTTTAAGAAAGTCGTCCATCCACAGTGGGGTTTTTTGGAGAATAATGGTCATAAGTATGTTCTGCGATCTCTCCTTTAGTTTCTCACTTCCTCACGTCTCGTTCTTGCTGTGAATAACATTGGACCACTCACTGTGGGTTTCTTGCTGACCCCAAATATGAGGGCATCATTCTGTTCCAGACCTTTTCCTTGTACTGTTCCCTCTTCATAGCATAACTGTTCTTCTTCATCTCACCTGGTCTATTTCTGGAAAACCTTCAGTACCACCTCAAATCAACTCTAGAGGCGAACTGCATCATCTTCCTCATGTGTCACCTCCTGTCCTGTCACAGCAGGAGTGACTGGGTATATTGTAACCCTGTCTTCCCCCATTAGCTCTATGAGTCCCTTTGAGACAGGGCCCATCTCCATTCTTTGTTCCAACCCCAGGATCTGTCACAGTGGCTGCCTCACTGAATTGGTAGAAACTGTCTGCAACATAGGATTACCTGAGACATCAGGAGCTGAGGAGGTGTCTCCTCAGAACTGAGTACTGCATTGGATGTCACTCTTGTGTTTTCATTGCAGCTGCACCAATCACAGTCCCAGCCCCAGCCACAACCACACCTACCATAGCCTCAGCTCCACCAACCAAGAACACAGACCAGTTGGAGACCTGGGTCATCATTCTCATTGTATTTATGATTTTCATCATCTGATCATCGTTTGCATCATCCGTTACATTTACAGAAAAAGGTAAAGAGGGCAGAATTGAGTGGGAAATGAGGGGCAGATGGCCTGGAATGAGGACAGGGAAAGGTGAATTCCCAGCCTGTCCCTGCCCCCTCACAGAACCTTCTCTTTGTGAAAATTAGACTAGGGAGCTAACATGTAATATGGCTTGATAGCAATAACTTGGACAAGCTGAGCTCTGAGTTCTGCTATCTTCTGTCAAAGCAGTGGGAAAAGGAGGGTCCCATACCAAGGCTTAACCCCTGTAGATGCTAAAGAGTTTTAGTGATTTCAGTCATCACTCACATTCTCTGTTTGGAAGAGTGTGTTTGGGGCCAGTGTGGATGGTGTGGGAACAGCAGGCACACAGGACATGGGAAGTACTCCCATTCAGGTGAGAGCAGCATGGTGGCTCCATGTGATATATCCAGGGGAAGGGAGTATCCAGGGGGCTAAGAGGAGAGGAGCCCGGGTCTAATGCCAGGAAGGGGTGGAAGGCCTTGTAGACCCAATTCAAAATGCTGGAATTCACATCTACCTTCCCAGAAAGTGGCTTCGGAGACATCAGGTAAGACAGATGGCCAACAGTACAGGACAAGTTAGATGGAAGCCATTTTTCCCTGGAACCCCCTGGGAATCCTGGGTGAGCTCTGATTCAATCACCTGGCAGCCAGCGTCCTCCACACTCCAAATCCTGAGCCACTGAGCGCCCCCTGCCTCGAGCAGAGGTGACTCCAGGGATGGGTGAGCTGCTGGTGGAGTTGGATGTTCACAGGTGACTGGAGCAGGAATCCATGGGGCAGGGCAGGGACACTCACTCTCAGAGCAGTGAGCTGTTACCAGGGTGAGGAGAGCAGGGCAAAGATGGATCTTTGCTGCAACCGCCCCCAGTGGTAGAGGAACCAGGATGCAGGCCTCTCTCTTTGGACAAGGCTTCTCTGGGCTTTCTTAGAATCAAAACGTCAGTAGAAGGAGCATATCAGTTCATTTGCACCTTGAGTCCTGAGCCCCACCTGTCTTTGGATCTGACTTGCTTTGTGGTAAAGGTGTTAGGATATGGGTACAAGCTGTAGGACCCAGGGTGGTGGTGAGAACTAATGGGAAATATATGACTCTCAGTGAGGGTGGGGCTCTGAGATGGAAGTGTTTGGGGTAGGTAGCCCCAATAAAACTGACCCAGGATTTTCTCAGCCCCTGGGACAAACATGTGTTTCTTTTCTGATGGCCGAAGATGCTGCTCTAAAGCTCCTGGGAGTGTGGTCTAGTTCAACACGTGTCCCTGCTGGTTGGCTGCCTTTCCACCTCCAGCTGTTCACCTGTTGGCTTCCGGGAGCTGCAGTCCTTACAGCAAATGCAGAGACTTGCAGAAGGTCGTGAGGATACAGCAGATGCCATGTTCATGTCCTTTATTCCATGAAAAGTTTGGCAACTCTGCACATTTTTCAACATTTGGTTCCATTTTCTCTTGGTGCCAATTGTTATAATTCTTGCATTTAGTTCTCCAACTGCTTGAAGAAGAAATCTAACCAGAGAGCAATATTTGCCAGTCTCTCCTTTGGTTGTGGACAATGAGATAGATCTGGGCATCAGGATCTTGTTGGAGCGAATGAACAAGACCCCGTGTGAGACTTCAGAGCGTCAGCGTTTCTTTCTATGTCCTGGTCGAACCTCACCACCTTTTATTTGTATTTTATTTATTATTTGATTAATTAATTCCAAAAGCCTCACCCAAGGGTATTTTTTCCATTGATTTCTAGAGAGAGTGGAAGGGAGGTAGGAAGAGGAGAGACAGAGAGAGAGAGAGAAACATCGATATGAGACACATCAGTTGGTTGCCTCCTGCATGTAGCCCTACAGGGGCCAGAGGACCTGCAAAGGGAGGTATGTGCCCTTGACCTACCTTTGAGCTGATGCTCTAAACATTGAGTCAAATCAGCCAGGGCCTCACCATCTTTTAAAGGGGAAAATAATATTTAAGGGGGGGGGGGGCAATGGTAAGATATGTCCACATGTAATACCTTAATAAAAAAAATAATTCCTTCTAAAAAAACACATATAAAAAAAGAAAATAATGTTTATGATGGTTACCTTTAGAAAGTTTTAAACTATGTAATGCTATTTAAATTTATATATCTCGATTGTTGTAGAGAAACCAAGATGGCGGCATAGGTTAAACACCTAACCTACAACCTGGCACAACAATTTCAAACATACAACTAAAAGTCAAAACAGACATCATCCAGAACCACAGGAAAGCTGGCTGACTGGAATGCCCACAACTAGAAGGAAAGAGAAAACCCCAAGGAAAATCAGAGGAGCCGTAAAAGCCTGAGGTATGGAGACACGAGCACGCGCGCATGTGGGGACGACGGAGCCGGAGAGGACAGGGCGACTGATGGCCTGGCCGGCGTTCTCTAGCGGGAAGGAGATAAAAGCTCCAGATTACACTGAACCCCAGCTCCGACTGCACTGAACCCCAATTCCGGGCGAGACCCTGGGAAGCCAGGCTCAGGCTGGGGGAACCTGGGCTGTGAGGCGGAGACGCAGGGGAGCGGTGAAGGGCAGAGCACCGGAGGCGCGCACGGGAATGCACGCAGAGGACGGACTGTTGCCTGTGCCGCTGAATTGCCCTGGCGGAGACAGGGGCTCCGGACCGTGCTGAACCCCAGTTCCGGCTGCGCTGGGCCCCGGTTCGGGTGAGACCCTGGGAAGCCAGGCTCATGCTGGGGGAACCTGGGCTGTGAGACGGGAGGCGCGCACGGGAATGCGCGCAGAGGATGGTCTGTTGACTGTGCCGCTGGATTGCCCTGGCGGGAAGGAGACCAAAGCTCCGGACTGCGCTGAGCCCCAGTTCCGACTACACTGAACCCCAGTTCCGGGCAAGAATCTGGGAGTCCAGATTCATTGGGGGAGAGACTAGACTGTTTGGCAGCGGGCGAAGCTCCAGGGCGCTTTTCTCTCAGAGGTGTTTGCAGGGAGGACAGAGGGACACTGAGGGACACTGAGACCCAGGAACCTCATAGGGCGGGGCTGACGGGAGGCCAAGACTGTAGGCTCCACCCTGAAACTCCGCCCCATCCAAGCTGAGCACAGAGGCTTTTACAATTTTGCAAGTCTAGTTGAATAAGGAAGTCTCCCAGTGTAGACACAGCTGATCCTCACAGCCAATTGGACTGGAGGTCAAATCCTCCCAGTGTACCAACAGCAATCAAGGCTTAACAACACCAAGACTTTGCACTCAGCCCACAAAGGGGGGTACCAAGAGCGACCACCTAGGGAGATTGGGGAAGCTGAGCTACCGGCCCCTATAGGTCACCGACCACACAAAGCCACTCCATCAACACAGGGAGGCAGCCAAAAGGTGGAGACACCGAAGCAGGTCACGAATAGAAGGGATGAAGGAAAGTAAACTAATGGACGACACAGTGTTCAGAACCACATTTATAAGGTTACTTAAGAATCTTCTGGAGGACCAAGATGGCGACATAGGGCAGACGCCTGATTGTTGCCTCCCACAACAATTTTGAAACTACAACTGGAAAACAGAGCCAACACCATCCAGAACGATGGCCGGAGGAATTGCTGAGAAGGAATTGACCGATGGGAGTTGGGATCGGGAAGACGAGGCCCCGCTGGGTCCTGGATCCAGGTGCGCTCGCCTGGGGACTGGTCGCCGCTGCAGACCCGAGTGCCGCTGCAGCGACCTTGGACCAGCCCGCCACCGTGCACCAGGCGCACCGGAGCTTCGCCGAGCCCGCCACCCAGCGAGTTCCGCGGCAGCCGCCCCGGAGCTTTGAGAAAATGGCCGAAGGAATTGCTGAGAGGGAATTGACCGACAGGAATTGGGATCAAGAAGATGAAGCCCCGCTGGATCCCGGGTCCGGGAGAGGCCACGCGCCCCTGGGTCCGGGTGAGGCCATGCGCCCCTGGGTCCGGGTGAGGACACGCGCCCCTGAGTCTGGGTGAGGACACGCGCCCCTGGGTCCGGGTGAGGCCACGCGCCCCTGGGTCCGGGTGAGGCCACGCGCCCCTGGGTCCGGGTGAGGCTGCGCCCCTGGGTCTGGGCGAGACCAAACCAGAGGGAGTCGGACCTGCATTACCACCATTTGTCCACCATCCAGAGCTGAAAAGTCAGCGCCGACATGTACACATAAGGAGCTGGTGGACATTGATATTGGGTCTCAAAAGAACTGTTGGTCCAGAAAGAAACTCACTACAGACTGATTCATTTGTCTGTCAGCATAACTATTATTGCTCGTCTCACATTCGGTTCTTATAAGTATATTTCTAGTAACACATGATCTCACTCATCTAGGGGAAATGATGAACAACATAGACTGATGAACAAAAACAGTCACAGAAACAAGGAGGCATCGATCGGACTGTCAGGCCTCAGAGGGAGGGTTGGGGAGAGTGGGGGTAGTGGGGAGAGATCAATCAAAGGACTTGTGTGCATGCATACAAGCCTAACCAATGGTTAAGGACAACAGGGGGGTGGGGTGGGGGATGGGAATGGGGGGATGAGGACAAATATGTGACACCTTAATCAATAAAGAAATAAAAAAAAATTTATATATCTCTATAAAATAATACTATAAAAATACAATTACTTAGGAATTTTGTTTCTTAGCTCACAGTACTTCAGGTGATTATTGTTTGTCCAAATCATGCATTAAATAAAACCAGGGATTCTAATAAATTATTATGGAAACAGAATTTACCATTTTAGTCATGTCATGGAATAAAAAAATCATATGGATCCTAAGGTATGAGGATTTTTCTGATATTACCAGCACACTCCACCCCTGCAGTGACTTTCCTGTGATTCTGTCCCCATAGACTCACCTCCTTCAGTGGCTGAAACATCTCTATTTTTTAAAAAATACATGTTATTGATTTTTACAGAGAGGAAGAGAGATAGAGAGTTAGACACATTGATGAGAGGGAAACCTTGATCAGCTGCCTTCCACTGGGGATTGAGCCCACAACCAAGGTACATGCCCTTGATCAGAATCAAACCCAGGACCCTTCAGTCCACAGGCTAATGCTCTATCCACTGAGCCAAACCGTTTAGAGTTGGAAACATCTCTACTTCTCAAAGCTGTTCAATCCCCTCATAACAGAATCAGCATCCAGGATATATAAAGAACTACAAATAAATTGGATCCCATCAAATTGTTCAAAGATGTAGGAGAAAGTTGTGAGGAGTCCAAGGAAAATAAAATTAAAAAAAATAATCCGGCTATTTTATTGGATGTGCTTTGCATTCTTGGATGAAGGGGTGTCTTCAGTAACTCAGAACATTTGATTCTGGTGTTTCCCTCTTGGAAAGAGATGCAGGTAATTTTTATTTCATTTCCTTTTGGATCTTTGTACAGGTACATGAGGTACATTGTTATTGATTATTGTCCATATCAGTCTACTTCCTCCATGATCTTGCACTTTTTAAGGACAGCATGATCCCCTGTCAAGTTTCCTTTTTTTTGTGAAGACAAAACTAATGCACAAGGCAAAGACCCCACAGATCTTCAGAACTCCCGGTGATAGCTGCTGTGAAACTCCCACACGGATCTGGAGTTGGGGGTGCGTGGGGGAGTGGTATAAATGAGGAGAATTGGCAGATGGATCCTCAGACTTCTCCTTCACAAACTGTCAATCCGCAGCACTCTCAGCAGGAGATCTCAAGGAATCACAATTCTCAGAGGGAGGGAGGGAGAGAAAGGCGGCCCGGGATGGCAGGTGAATCACAATTCTCTGAGGGAGGGAGGGAGAGAAAGAGGGAGGGAGAGAAAGGCGCCTGGGAGGACGTGGATGCCTCTCCGCAGACCCCTTCATCCCGGGGAGAGACAGGGATCAGGGGCGGGTGGACGCGCCGGGACAGGGGCAGGAATCGCCTCTGATTAACCCCCAGGGCAACTGCGTTTTCCGAAAAGCCTCTTGATGAGTGAAGGCTGGACTTGGCTGCGCCCGGGCCGGGGTGGGGGGGTGGGGGCTGGGGGTGGGGTGGCGGGGCCCTGGGAAGCCTGCGTTGTGTGAAATGCAGAGAGGGGTGGGGAGGAGAAGATGGTGGGAGAGGCTTTTGTTTTCCCCCTCTTTTCCTGAAAAGGATGACTGCTGCGAAGTTCTCCCCGCTGGACCCCCTCTTCCACTCCATCCCACCGGTGCACCCCGCCTACCCGGCGCCCGGTACCTTCGCTGGCAGAGGTGGGGGGGGACCTGAGGAGGCGAAACCCAGAGCGGCCGGCAGGAGGGAGAGCCGGCGGGTGCGCTGATGGAAAATACATTTTTAAAAAGATTGGAAACCTCACAAATAATCCAGATAATACAAATAAAAAGTACAATAGATATCCTCACACACCCAAAGAAGTGTCAAATATTTTAATTTTTGCCAACCCTAATCACTGGACAGGAAATTCAGTGACAGGAATTCTCTTGCCTGGTTGTTAGAAGTCTGAATTGAATCAACCCTGTGAAATATAATTTAACAATATCCAGTACAGTGGACTATATACTCACCGTCCATGGCAATCCGAGTCAGTTCCAGTCTTACACACAAGGACCAGAAAGTACGTGGATACTATATGTGTTTTTTTTTTTTTTATTGTAGCACTGTTTGTCACAGCAAAAAATTAGCAACCAGTTAAACATCCAAAAAAGGAACGTCTATTGAAAATGCAGGTAAAAATATTTCTATTTCTCTCTACCTGGCAGATGAAATAATCTAAGCCGCTCTTAAAAATGAACACCCATAATGCTGAATGAAAAAATGGAAATCTTTAAAATACCTTAATGATGGCATCTGGGTGTCCCACAACAACAGTGGTATCTAAATACAAATCTCTCCCCATGTTTTAAAAAGAATACAAAGCACAGAAGGAGCAAATGAAACACCTATAAATCACAACTTGAGCATAACAAGGAGATGGGAACTATCTAAACCCACCAGGTCCTTTTGCTGGTGTCGCTGGTGAGTAGAGGACATTGTTGGTGAAACTTGCTGGGGACTAAGGATGCGGTGGCTCTAGTGCAGTGGTTCCCAACATGGGGCACACATCCCACAGGGGGGCAATTTGATGTTTAAGGGGGGGCAATTCGAGCATGACTTACTAACAGTGATTTTTTTGCATTTCTCATGGTTTGAGGCCTCATATACAGTATATAATATATTATGACATATTTATGAATTTCAGTTCTCTATTATATGTTTTGAAACTTTATTTGCTATTTTTCATATAATTTCATGTTATTATTTTAAATAGTTTCTTAGTGATTTCTTCTTCAACTGTCTTTTCCTTCTTTTATTTTTCTCTTTCATGGATGCCATGTTCTTTGGAAGCTTGTTTGGAGCAAGTTAATGGCCTTTTGGGCTTCCTCCATGTGAACAGGAGTTCAGTTTTTGAATAATAAGGATTATATGTCACAGGGGGCATCAGGGTTTTAGAGGTGCTTAGGTGGGGCATGGCCACAGAAGGTGGGGAACCACTGCTCTAGTGCATTGCTGTGAAATCTACTTTGGTGGTTGTGCTGGGGTGATAAGAGGCCTGGTGGTTAGGAAATACACTCTGGAGAATGAGGCAGTGATGAGATATTCCCAGATTACTGCCCAGTAGCTCAGGAGTAGACTTTCTGTTACTGCATCTGAAATGATTTTATAAGATTTTTCTTGTAAAAATTCTGGAACAGGTTTTAAAAGTGAGAATTTAGGAAAAACTTAATTTTCAGAATATGCTCTATGAAGGGAGGTACCTCAATAAATGTGTTTAGAGATGGGGAGAATTGTCTGCCCTGCCTCTGCCTCAGATCCTTCTCTTTGTATAAAGTCAGGTCCTCCTCCTTTATTTTCTGCTGACAGTGTAACCGTTCCGTGCTCCAATCTTCCTCAGCTTCTCCCTCCTCCACCTCCACAGCATGGTCAGCCCAGGCGTGGGGTGGGAGGTGCTCAAACTCACTGAATGCACCTGACCCTGACTGTGAGCCAGGAGCTCCCAAGTAGCCAAATCAGAGAGAAGGGCTTGCAAAAGCTTTTCTGAGCTAGATCAACCCTTTAAGCTTCTCTGTGTGTGTGTGTGTGTGTGTGTGTGTGTTTCTACTGTGTGTGTGTGTGTGTGCGTGTGTGTCAGCGTGTGTGTGTGTGCGTGTGCGTGTGTGCCCAGTGTGTGTGTGTGTGGGCGGTGCTCGCGCGTGTCACTGAATGTGTGTGTGCGTGCTGTGCGTGTGCGTGCGTGCGTGTGTGTGCGCGTGCGTGCGTGCGTGTGCGTGCGTGCGTTGTTGTGAGTGTGTGTGTGTGTTTGTGCGTGTGTGTGTGTGTGTGTGCGCGCGTGTGTGTGTGTGTGTGTGTGTGTGTGTGTGTGTGTGTGCGCGCGTGTGTGTGTGTGTGTGTGTGTGTGTGTGTGTGTGTGTTCCTGATACAGTTTGATTCTGGAACTCATGATTGCCATTGGTATTTCCCACACACCCACCCTATCGCATGGCTCTGCCTGTCATCTTCTGTTCTCCATTGTCTTGTGGTATAGCCCCTTGGCCTACCCACTGGTGCTCACCATCTGGCCTCCAGGCTTCTGTTCTGGCTCCTTCCTCGGGCTGGTATCCCCTGTCCCATCACCAAGAGCTGGTTCTGCTTCAGAGCTGAACACAACTGTCTCCTGCCTTTAAGTCTTCCTGACCCTCCTCAGGCTAAATGGTCTCCTCCTGTGTGTCCTGACCCCGGAGTCCACAGTAAGACTGCTGCACTTGGTGAGGGGTGTGTGTATGCTGTGTGCTCCCCACCTCACGTGGTCACTGGGAGTAGATTGTGCTCTTTTATCACATTTATTCTACAAGGTGTAATACCTTCTGTTGCTCAATCAAATGTGATAAATGGAATTACCCAGGGAGCAGGAGATTAGGGGCGGTTCTTCTGAAGGTTGGGGATGGTTTGCCACAGGTGGTTATGTTTATAGTGAGACCCACACATGAGGAGACCCTCCCTCAGCTCCTGTTCCCCAAGGTAATGCAATTGATCAGACAATGACTGAGCATCCGCCTGTATTGCTCCCTATTTTCCAAAAGGGACACATTGCATTTCCAGTGACCACAGGAAGTATGGAGCACTTATAAGGGGTCCACCTGCAGGTGTGATATTCTGACCATGGAGAGCAGACTGCTGGGGAGGTACCATTGTCCCTCCGGCCACATTAAGGGGCAGAGTACTGAGGCGGCCAGCTCAGCTGCCAATGCTTTGGCCTCCACAGAGCCTGGACCGGCCTGGAAGGTGCTGTGCCATGGGCGGGACAGGAAGGGAGAGGCCCCAAGCCAGGGGAGGTGCCTGGGTGGCCTGGGTTCCACAGCTGCAGGGCGGGGGTGGTCCTGTGTGAAGGGGTCGTTTCTCTTCCCTGTCTCCTAGGCTGGGTGGAGAGAGGGTGGGTTGGGAGCTGGTGGGGGTGAGGGGCTGGCGGTGTGGGTTTTCAGCGCGGGGGGTGGGGTGGGGGTGGGGTGGGGAAGGGCTCCCTGCGGGCAGAGCGTCTGCCCTGGAGCAGTAGGGCTCAGCAGTGACCACATCCTAGTCGAAAGCGGTTGCCCGCAAAACTGTATTTTTCTGTCCGAGTGAGTCAGGCTCAGTGCTGGGCCACACCTTCCCTAGGCGGGGCGGGGCCAGCCCACGGGCAGGGGAACGTGCCTGGCCAGCCTGGGTGCCCAGCAGCAGGGTGGAGTGGTCCGGCGTCAGGGGTCCTTTCTCTTCCCGGTCTCCTAGGCTCGGCGGAGAGAGGGTGGGTTGGGAGTCGGTGGGGTGAGGGGCTGGTGCGGTGGGTTTTCAGCGCAGGGGCGGGGCGGGAGGGAGGGAGGGAGGGCTCCCTCGGGCCGAGCTCCGGCGCGAGTTGCAGGGCTCGTCAGCGATCACCACCTTCAGGAAAGGGGTCGCCTGCAGGGGCGGTACCTGGGTCCCGGAGCCTCCTTCAGGCGCGGTGTGCTGGGGCCTCCGCCTCCGCCTCAGCGGCGGCCACCAAAGCTACCAGGTGAGGCCTGGAGGCTGGGCCCCCAGCCCGGGAAGGGACCAGGGCCACACCTAAGACGGTGGGGCGCGGCGCGGCCAGCCAGCCAGCCAGGGAGGGTGCCTGGCCGGCCTGGGTGCCCAGCAGCAGGGTGGAGTGGTCCGCTGTGAAGGGGGCATTTCTAACCCTGTCTCCCAGGCTGGGCGGAGAGAGGGTGGGCTGGGAGCTGGTGGGGGTGAGGGGCTGGCGGTGTGGGTTTTCAGCGCAGGGGGTGGGGGTGGAGTGGGGGTGGGGTGGGGAAGGGCTCCCTGCGGGCAGGGCGGCTGCCCTGGAGCAGTGGGGCGCGCCGGGGATCCCATCCCGCTGGAAAGCAGTTGCCTGCAGGACCGGTACCTTGCCTCTGAAGTCTGAGTCAGGCTCACGGCTGGGGCCGCACCTTCCACCTTCCGTAAGGTGCAAGGCTGTGAGAGCGGGCCCGCCCACCAGTGATGGGAGGTGCCTGGGTGCCCCAGCAGCAGGGTGGAGTGGTCCGGTGTCAGGGGTTCATTTCGAACCCTGTCTCCCAGGCTGGGTGGAGAGAGGGTGGGCTGGGAGCTGGTGGGGGTGAGCGGCTGGTGCGGTGGGTTTTCAGCGCGGGGGGCGGGGGGCAGGGAGTGAGGAAGGAAGGGCTCCCTCGGGCAGAGCTCCTGGCCTGGATAGTGGGGCTCATCAGCGATCACCACCTTCAGGAAACGGGCCGCCTGCAGGGGCGGTGCCTCGGTCAGGGAGCCTCACTCAGGCGCGGTGTGCGGGGGCTGCTGCTTCAGCGCCAAGGAGGCCCCCAGCGTGTTGTCCCCGAGCGGGCCTGGTCTCAGCGCGGCTGGGCTGACTTGGTCTAGTCAGCCAGCGAGGGAAGGTGCCTGGCAGCCCTGGGTTGTTAGCAGCAGCGTGGTTGTGTGTGTGTGTGTGTGTGTGTGTGTGTGTGTGTGTGTGTGTGTGTGTGTGTGGCATTTCTCTTCGCCCTCTGGTAGGCCTGTATGCGCTGAAGGTGTGTTGGGAGTTTGTGGGGGTGAGGGGGCTGGTGTTGCGGTTGGTCTGAGTTTCAAGGGAAAGGCTGACAAAGCTCCAGATGTGGCTAATCCTGGCTGAAGGCCTAGGCTGCCCGAGTAGTTGAATTGCTGCCAAAGGAAGGACTAAAGGATCCTTCATTGGGTGCATACTGCCCATTGCCTGTATTCGTGAGAGTAAACTAGATTGTGTGGGATTCCTCCCTTTGCCTTTTTCTAAGCCGGTGCCTGGAGAGTGGGAGATGGGAGTTTGCTGGCTTGTGTTCTGGGTTGTCCGCGGGAAGCAGGAAAGGGCCTGGCTAGCACAGCTGCCTGCCCGGAGCGCTCAGTAGGGCTCAGGGCCAGGTGTGGCTCACAGTTGCTCTAGGAGGCTTGCTTCACTGGCTGCTGGGGTGAGGCAGGCACGGTGCGGGGAGGGGGGGTGGGGGGTGGGGGGAGGTGGGGATGGTGGGGGTTGGGGTCCTCCTGAGGGGCAATGTGGTGCTGCCCTCATTGGCTGCAGTGGGCTGGAGTGGTCTGGGGTCTGGGGAACATCTCTCCTTTCTCCTGGTCTGGTGGGTGCAAAAAGATGGGTTGAGAGTATTTGGGGGTAGAGTCCCTGGGTTGGGACTTGGCTGGCAGCTGCTGTGGCTTGTGGCTCAGAGTTGCTGGTTGACAAGCACTCAAGGGTTGGGGCTCACGATGTGGCTCGTGGACGGGGCACCAGGGCTCATAGTGGCTCACCGCGCGCGCGTTGTCAGAGCGCTCAGCCTGCTGGTGAAGCATCGTGGTGCGACCTGCTCCTGAAACTTTTTCTGGGCGCTCGGGTAGACACTCCTCCTGCCAGCGTAGTCAGCCTCCAGACCGCTGCTCACCATGGTGGGGATCGCTTGCTCCAAGTCCATTCTTGTCCTTCTGGTTCCGACTGTGCTGCTGGACTTTTCCTGGGCAGTCGACTGCCTCTGCTTGGAAGGCGGTGAGTCTGGGATGTAACCATCAGTAGGGTGGGTGGGGAGGGGGAAAATGGAGGGAGATGGGGGTAGGGGCATTAAGTTCAAGGATGGGGATGGATTGCTCAAGGAAATTTCAGAACATTTCTGCCAGTTGGGGCTGCTCCACAGGCTCATTTCCACATTGGCATCTTTAGAGGCATTAAGAAGGGCCAGAAAGCACCAACGAACAAACTATCCAAATGGCTAAGGAGAAAAAGTGATGTGAAATTAGTGCACCCGGGGAGAAAAGAGAAAGGAGAGTGGGTGTAGCAAGAAATTCTGCTGAAACACACACATTACATGTCAAATGCAGGTTGCTCCTCTGCCCCTGGTTCATGTCCTGCTTCTGGGAAACTGGGATCCCCTATCCCATAACCCCAGGCATCAGGACAGGGGTGTTTCCTCAGGATTAAGACCCACAGACGTCCTTATGCTCATACTCTACTCACACTACTTTCTCACGCACATGGTCCACTAGCTCCACTGCTCTCCACCCTTGAACTTCCCAGTGCACTCAGCTAGCAGATCATGGAACCTGCAGCCCCAGGGAGGCTCACTTCACCAGCCACTTCTCATCACCAATGCTGCTCCCCTCCCCAGCTCACCCTTTTTTTTTGGGGGGGGGTCCCTAGAACACCAATACCTCTAATACTTTCTCATCTGGGAAATGACCCTGAGCACTTCCTCCACCAAGGGGCCTCTAATCCACTTGCCTCAGTCATACAGCAAAATCCTCTGCACCTGGCCCACAGAACCTAGAGAGTCAGAGGGACAGGAAGCACATTTTCCCAAAGGTATGACCCTGGGAATGATGGTGAAGAAGGGCACTCTCTCTGTATCCTTTGATATTAAACCCACATTTTCTACCTACTGCGGAGGCAGCAGCATACAAAGGTCATAAATTTACACAGGAGTTTGCAAATTTTTTCTATAAAGGGCAAACTGAATATTTTTGTCTTCACAGACCTCTTAGAATCTGAAAGCACCAGGCACCTCCATGTTTGTGGTGCAAAAGAAGCCAAAGGCAACATTCAAACAAATGAGGGAACAGATGTGGTCGCTCTCCTGGTTTGCTGTCCCCAGACTTAGAGTATATCGGTTGTCCCACATATGGGTGTCCATCCCCTGGGGAATCATCTCCCAGGGTGCCTCTATCATTTGCTGAAGAGCCAGAACCAGGCCCTGTCCTGCCTGTGGCTTCTGGACCGGGCACCAGGAGTGAATGTGAAAGTGTGGGGGGCCAGTGCTCCCCACTTTCTGTAGCTGGGATTCCTTGGTGAAAGGGGGCCATGAGAGGCACTGCGTGAAAGCATAGGTGTGAGCTTAGGTCCTGCTGTTGCAACATTCCTGGTGTCAGGATCAATGTATCCGCTTCTGCATCTCATTTGTTCCCTGTGACCCTGCTCATTTCAGTGCCAGAAAAGTCACGTCTACCTTATAAGCACTCAGACTACCTTAGCTAATGATGCTCATGAAGGGCAATGCTGATACCCCTTAGCCAGAGGCCTCATCTCCACTAGACCCTCTTTATTTTTATTTATTTATTTATTTATTTTTATATATTTTATTGATTTTTTACAGAGAGGAAAGGAGAGAGATAGAGAGTCAGAAACATCGATGTGAGAGAAACATCAATCAGCTGCCTCCTGCACAGGTGTGCACGCAACCAAGGTACATGCCCCTGACCGGAATCGAACCTGGGACCCTTCAGTCCGCAGGCCGACGCTCTATCCACTGAGCCAAACCGGTTTCAGCAGCCAGACCCTCTTTAAATGGTGCGGGTTTCCTGCTGCAAGAGGCATGGCCTCTCTTCTGACCCCGTGGGTCTGCGATATGACTTCTCCAATAGGATGCCTTGACGTACACAGAGCAACTTTTCCTAGCACTGACACCTCTAGTGTCCCAGATGCTGTGGGTCATAGGGCCTAGTGGCAGGTCCCGCCACACGCGTTCATTCATGTATTGCCTGTGGCTTCTTTCATGCTACAACACAGGAGTTGAGTAGTTGCAGAGGCCTATGGTCTGCACGACATATACTGCTTAGTAGCTAGCCATTTACAGAACGTCTCCAGACCAGACTGTCACTACGAGGCTATGGGATATGGTTCATGCCCTTCACCCTTTAGCGTTTAAAGTTATCTCTGTCACTTTATCCAGGATAAAATACTATTTTGTTTGCTGTTTTTAAATATATTTTTATTGATTTCAGAGAGGAAGGGAGAAGGAGAGAGAGATAGAAGCATCAATGATAGATCATTGATCAGCTGCCTCCTGCATGCCCCACCCCCTCCCAGTAATGGGCATAGAGCCTGCACCCTGGGCATGTGCCCTGACCAGTAATCAAGCCATGACCTCCTGGTTCATAGGTCCACACTCAAACCCTGAGCAACACCGGCTGGTATAAAATACTGTTTTAATATTCTATTTAGAGAAAAACAAAGAGAGTTTGAGAATATTATACTTAAATTTTCATACTATGTGTTTTGTCCTTGTTTGTTTAATTATTTAAATCCAGCAGTAAGTATCCAGGCTGGTGTTGATCCTTTTGCCTCTAGGATCACCGTGTTCTATGAGCCATAGCCATAGCTCTGTGTGGTTGAGGCTCTGGCTGGATTTCTGAGCTTCCTAATCATTTTGATGACCATATCTCCTTTGTCTTGACATAGAGCACCTGTACCTATAATTTATTATGTTGTCATTGTCCATCCCCATTACTGCTGGAAGCCATATTGGGGACTATAGACTCCAACCACATCCAACCACATTCCTGACCTTCAGCTAAAGTCATCAGTGAGCTTTTTGAGAATTCTGGTGCTCTTCTCATCCATGCTTTCCTCATCAGTTTGATAAACAAGAGTTTAGCTTTAGGCTTTCCCAGGGAGTATGGTTGATTGGACACTTTTCTGCCTTTTCATATTATCTCCCCCTGGCATATTCACTTCTGTGAGCCATCTCATCCCTTCCGCCCCTATGTGCCTCAGAAGTTCTGGCTTTTCCGTTCCACGCATTGTAGCCATGCCTTCTTCCAAGCTTGCAAGATCTATCCCAGCAGCAGGTTAGCACTACCTCCCTGGGCCATGCAAAATCCCATGACCCATAATTGTAAACTCTCTCTTCTCTAACCTTGTGATCCATCCACATACCCCCACCTGCCCCCCAGGTTCCCCAGCAGCAGCCCCTCCATGCTCTCCCTGTCCCTGGAGGGTACTGGGCTGGTTTCTGACAATCCTCGGGCACCGAGAGCTATCCTCCCAGCCACCTGGCATGTCCCTGCATTGGTTACGGGCTGATGATGAGTATTGGCCTGGTGGACGCGGGGAGGACGTATCTGGAGATGTGTAGTTTCCTGGCAGGCAGAGGCCTCCTGGTCCTCCTCAAGCAAGGGAGGGGCCCCAACTTCCCCTGGTGAAGGGAGGCACTGGGCAGAGTCAGGCCTTGCTCTGCCAGCCCAGCCATCATGGGGATTGTCTTGCTGTCACAGAGATGGGGGAGTGGTGTTTTGGGTCTTTTTCTTCCAACTCCAATCCTCAGCAGCATTTTTCCTTCCCAGATTCTCACTCTCTTCACTATGATTTCAACATTTCTTCTCATAAACATCCATGGTGTATGGTCCATGTACAGCTGGAAGAAGGGAAGCACCTTTTATATGACTGTGGCAGCTATAAGGTCATATCTATGAATCTCCTGAGAGAGGAAGGAAAGGCCATGGATTCCTGTAATGAAGTGTTGAATGACACGGGAAGCAAATGTAGAACAGTGCAGCTTTACATTAAACAGGAGAAATACGCAGATGGAGGTAAGTTTGAAAAATCCAAGGGCAGAAGTGAGCAGGTTGTGGGGATAGCTATATGGATTGTATTCATTAAAAAAAAAAAAAATTGGATGCTGGTCCTTCCCACATAGCCCAGCAGAAAGGTGAGGGAGATAAGGGCAAGATTAGAATGTTCAAAAGAGGTGGACACCAGGTGGGGTAAAGCATTTGTCAAGACTAGAGGCTGATGTCTTTCCCCTGGGGACTGCGGGGCAGCTCCTTTCACCCTGCAGGTCGGGATGACATGCCAGTGCAAAGCTGATGGAAGCACCCGTGGATTCTTGGAGTTTTTCTTGGATGGACAGAGGCTCCTGACCTTTGACTCTGAGACAGAAAAATATAGAGCAGATAATTCCGTAGATGAATGGCTGAAGAAGAAGTTGGAGAATGATAAGGATTTGACCAATTTCTTCAAAATAACCTTAAATGGAGACTGTGAGATATTGTATCAGTGCTGGGTGCACTGGAAGACAGAGCTGGAGACAACAGGTAACAGGGGAGACAGGGATGGTGTTGTTCTCTTGAGATAAGCTAGATCTACCCTTGTGTGAATGTGTGTGTGTGAGTGTGTGCGTATGTGTGTCTCAGCACGTAAGCGTGTGTGTGAATGGGTGTGAGTGTGTTTGAAAGGTGACTAATCTGCGGTGAGTTCTTGGGAGAGTAATGGCCATGGGTGTGTTCTACCATCTCTCCTTTCCCTTCTCATCTCCTCAGGAGTCTGTTTTCAGACCTGTTCTTTACTGTTCCCTCTTCTGGGCATCACTTTTCTTCTTCATCTCACCTGGCCTATTTCTGGAAATCCTTCAATACCACTTCAAATCAGCTCCTGGGAAGACTTCTCTCCCACCTTTCTCGTGAGTGTCCTCCTCTTCAGTCACAGCAGGAGTGACTGGGTATATTGTAACCCTTGCTTCCCCCATTAGCTCTATGAGTCCCTTTGAGACAGGGCCCATCTCCATTCTTTGTTCCAACCCGAGGATCCTTCACAGTGGCTGCCACACTTAGAGGGGTAGAAACTGTCTGCAACATGGGATTACCTGGGACACCAGGAGCTGAGGAGGTGTCTCCTCAGAATTGAGTACTGCATTGGATGTTACTCTTGTGTTTTCATTATAGCTGCACCAATCACAGTCCCAGCCCCAGCAACAACCACACCTACCATAGCCTCAGCTGCACCAATCACAGTCCCAGCCCCAGCCACAACCACACCTACCATAGCCTCAGCTTCACCAACCAAGACCACAGAAGGGTTGGAGACCTGGGCCATCATTTTCATTGTATTTATGATTTTCATCATCTGATCATCGTTTGCATCATTCGTTACATTTACAGAAAAAGGTAAAGAGGGCAGAATTGAGTGGGAAATGAGGGGCAGATGGCCTGGAATGTGGACAGGGAAAGGTGAATTCCCAGCCTGTCCCTGACCCTCTCACTGAACCTTCTCTTTGTGAAAATTAGACTAGGGAGCTAACATGTAATATGGCTTGATAGCAATAACTTGGACAAGCTGAGCTCTGAGTTCTGGTATCTTCTATCAAAGCAGTGGGAAAAGGAGGGTCCCATATCAAGCTTAACTCCTGTAGATGCTAAAGAGTTTTAGTGATTTCAGTCCTCACTCACATTCTCTGTTTGGAAGAGTGTGTTTGGGGCCAGTGTGGGTGGTGTGGGAACAGCAGGCACACAGGACATGGGAAGTACTCCCATTCAGGTGAGAGCAGCATGGTGGCTCCATGTGATATATCCAGGGGAAGGGAGTATCCAGGGGGCTAAGAGGAGAGGAGCCCAGGTCTAATGCCAGGAAGGGGTGGAAGGCCTTGTAGACCCAATTCAAAATGCTGGAATTCACATCTACCTTCCCAGAAAGTGGCTTTGGAGACATCAGGTAAGACAGATGGCCAACAGTACAGGACAAGTTAGATGGAAGCCATTTTTCCCTGGAACCCCCTGGGAATGCTGGGTGAGCTCTGATTCAATCACCTGGCAGCCAGCGTCCTCCACACTCCAAATCCTGAGCCACTGAGCGCCCCCTGCCTTGAGCAGAGGTGACTCCAGGGATAGGTGAGCTGCTGGTGGAGTTGGATGTTCACAGGTGACTGGAGCAGGAATCCATGGGGCAGGGCAGGGACACTCACTCTCAGAGCAGTGAGCTGTTACCAGGGTGAGGAGAGCAGGGCAAAGATGGATCTTTGCTGCAACCGTCCCGTGGTAGAGGGACCAGGATGCAGGCCTCTCTCTTTGGACAAGGCTTCTCTGGGCTTTCTTAGAATCAAAACGGCAGTAGAAGGAGCATAACAGTTCATTTGCACCTTGAGTCCTGAGCCCCACCGGTCTTTGGATCTGACTTGTTTTGTGATAAAGGTGTTAGGATACGGGTACAAGCTGTAGGACGCAGGGTGGTGGTGAGAACTAATGGGAAATATATAACTCTCAGTGAGGGTGGGGCTCTGAGATGGAAGGGTTTGGGGTAGGTAGCCCCAGGGGAACTGACTCAGGATTTTCTCAGCCCCTGGAACTAACATGTGTTTCTTTTCTGATGGCCGAAGATGCTGCTCAAAAGCTCCTGGGAGTGTGGTCTAGTTTAACACACGTCCTGGTTGCTGCCTCTCCATCTTCATCTGTTCACCTGTTGACCTCCAGAATCTACAGTCCTTACAGAGACCTCCAGAAGGTTGTGAGGATACAGCGGATACCATGTTCATGTCCTTTATTCCATGGGATGTTTGGCAACTCTGCACATTTTTCAACATTTGGTTCCATTTTCTTGGAGAGAGCGCCTGGGAAGGCACATAAGTATTTATTTGATTATTGTCAACTGAGTCCAGTGGTGTTGGCAGAGCCACATCCTGGAAACATACTGTGCCAGAGGCAATATGTTGTCAGCCTGACCCTTACCTCAGGTGCCAGGGGGTGGGTTTCATTATCTATGTTCAGCCAGACACAAGGAATGGATGCAATTATCCGGGCCCAGCCAGGAGTGACAATTACAATGAAGCCTCAAGAATTGCCCTAACTGGTTTGGCTCAGTGGATAAATCATTGGCCTGCAGACTGAAGGGTCCCAGGTTCGATTCTGCTCAAGGGCATGTACCTTGGTTTTGGGCACATTCCCAGTAGGGGGTGTGCAGGAGGCAGCTGATCAATGTTTCTCTCCCTCATTGATCTTTCTAGATCTCTATCCCTCTCCCTTCCTCTCTTAAAAAAAAATCAATAAAATATATTTTTAAAAAAGAATGAAGAATTACAGCTTTATCTTTAACCATGATTTCACATAATATCCTTTATCTTAAACTTTAGTAAAACTTCCTGGTATCATCCTATATAATAAAGAGTTAATATGCAAATAGTCATCACGCTCTCACACGGTCAAGTAATGGCTCAGACACTCAACATTGGGGAGAGAGGAATGGGGACCAGCCAGGCACAAATGAGCTCGCAAGAGAGGAATGGGGACCAGCCAGGCTGTGGCCCAGGAGAGGGACAAGCCGCCCACCCTGGGGTCCCGGTCGCCAGTGGCTACACCTGTAGCCTGGGAGAGGGACAAGTCGCCTGTCCCACGGTCCCAGACACCAGTGGCTGCGTCTGTACCTGTGGCCTGGGAGAGGGACCTTCCACCCACCCCGCAGTCGCAGGTGCCTGCGGCTGTGGCCCAGATGAAGCTGCCTGCCCAGGGTCCCCTGCGGCTGTGGTTGGCCTTGGTGAAGCCAGCCTGCGTCCTGGGTGCTTGCGGTTGGCTTGAGGGAGAGAAACCCAGTCTCGAGTGCCTGCGACTGGCTGGAGGAGGGAATCCTGGGTCCCGGGTATGGGGCAAGGCAGAGGTGGTTAGGGCTGATCAGGCCAGCAGGGGAGCATTAAGGGCTATCAGGCTCATAGGGGAGCATTTAAGGGCGATCAGGCAGGCAGGTGAGCGGTTAGGAGCCAGTGGTGCTGGATTGTGAGAGGTACTTGGACATCCCCCAAGGAGTCCTGGATTGGAGAGGGTGCATGCCAGGATGAGAGACCCCCTCTTCCCCGTGCACGGATTTCGTGCACTGGGCCTCTAGTACTATATAAAATAAACACGCTGCACCAGCTCTGGGTCACTGCCTCTCCATCAGAGGACCAGCTGTCCCACCTGGCCCCAGCTTTTCCCTTTTGTCTCTGTGTTTGTCTCTTTCTTTCATTTTCTCAATCCCCAGCCGTCCCTACTCAGGATTCGTGGACTGCTCTGTAGCCACGCTGGATGTGGCAAAAGAGAGATTACTTTTATTTTCTTTTGGTGCCAATTGTTATAATTCTTGCATTTAGTTCTCCAACTGCTTGAAGAAGAAATCTAACCAGAGAGAACATTTGCCAGTCTCTCCTTTGGTTGTGGAAAATGAGATAGACCTCTGCATCAGGATCTTGTTGGAGCAAATGAACAAGACCCCGTGTGAGACTTCAGAGCGTCAGCGTTTCTTTCTATGTCCTGGTCGAACCTCACCACCTTTTATTTTTATTTTATTTATTATTTGATTAATTAATTCCAAAAGCCTCACCCAAGGGTATTTTTTCCATTGATTTCTAGAGAGAGTGGAAGGGAGGTAGGAAGGGGAGAGACAGAGAGAGAAACATGGATATGAGAGAAACACATCAGTTGGTTGCCTCCTGCATGTACCCCTACGGGGGCTGGGGAACCTGCAAAGGGAGGTATGTGCCCTTGACCAACCTTTGGGCTGATGCTCTAAACACTGAGTCAAAGCAGCCAGGGCCTCACCATCATTTAAAGGGGAAAATAATATTTATGATGGTTACCTTTAGAAAGTTTTAAACTATGTAATGCTATTTAAATTTGTATCTCTCTATGAAATAATACTATAACAATACAATTACTTAGGGATTTTGTTTTATAACACACAGTATTTCAGTTGATTATTGTTTGTCCATGTCATGCAGTAAATAAAACCAGGGATTCTGATGAATTACTATGGAAACAGAATTTACCATCTTAGTCATGTCCTGGAATAAAAAAAATCATGTGGATCTTAAGGAATGACGATTTTTCTGATATTACCAGCACACTCCACCCCTGCAGTGACTTTCCTGTGATTCTGTCCCCATAGACTCACCTCCTTCAGTGGCTGAAACATCTCTATTTTTTAAAAAATACATGTTATTGATTTTTACAGAGAGGAAGAGAGATAGAGAGTTAGACACATTGATGAGAGGGAAACCTTGATCAGCTGCCTTCCACTGGGGATTGAGCTCACAACCAAGGTACATGCCCTTGATCAGAATCAAACCCAGGACCCTTCAGTCCACAGGCTAATGCTCTATCCACTGAGCCAAACCGTTTAGAGTTGGAAACATCTCTACTTCTCAAAGCTGTTTAATCCCCTCATAACAGAATCAGCATCCAGGATATATAAAGAACTACAAATAAATTGGATCCCATCAAATTGTTCAAAGA
>JAJQQW010000005.1:9922500-10105000 GCA_025583905.1 Ia io | reverse complement strand
GCGCAAGGGCTCCCTGCGGGCAGAGCGGCTGACCTGGAGCAGTAGGGTTTATCAGTGACCACATCCTAGTGGAAAGGGGTCGCCTTCAGGAGTGGTACCTTGGCTCTGGGTGTCTGAGTCAGGCTCAGTGCTGGGGCCACAGCTTCCCTGAGATGGGGCGGGGCCAGCCTGCCAGCAAGGGAACTTGCCTGGCCGGCCTGTTTTCCACAGCAACAGAGTGGGTTGCCTGGATACCTTGACTCTGGGAGTCTGACTCAGGCACCAGAAATATTGCAACAGCAGGACTAAGCTCATACCTACGGTTTCACCAAGAAATCCCATCTACAGAAAGGTGGGGGCCCTGTTGCTGTGGAACTCAGGCTGGCCAAGCACCTACCCTAGCTGGCTGGCTAGCCCCGCCATGCCTATGGGAAACTGTGGCCCCAGCACACTGCACCCAGAGAGTGCTGGATGTAAATAATAAAATCAAAGACAAAACACAAGGATAACTAATTGTGAGGCTAAAAGCAGCCTCCCTAGAAAGAGGCGGGGTCTTTTGCCAGTTTTGAGAACTGAGCCACTTCTGAGACCTGTAACCATTACTAGAAGCAGAGGCCCGGTTCCAATGAGGAGGGACCCTTCAAGTTGACAGCAAGTGCCATATGGTCATTGGCTTGGCTAAACGTACACCAGGAAACAGAAACCACCCAGACATTCACATTGGAGCCAATGTGTGAGTTGACATCTTTTCCAGACACCAGAAGTATCATCATTGGTCCTGTTATGAAAGTGGTGCGTGGGGGTGTGGCCCAGGTAATGAACAGACACCTGTCCCAGGCCCTGTTCACAGTGGTGTCTTTTCTTTCCTTCAAATGGATTGTTCAAACAGTATCCTTTCCTCAGTGAAATAACAGAGAAGAGTACTAACCTTAAACCCTCTGTATGGATGCGTTGGTGTGATCCCTTTCCTAGCTCGATTATGTTGCCAGCCTGGTCAGAAGACGTCCTATAGATGATATATATCGCATACTTCAGGCGTTGCAGATCAGAAGTCTGTTGCAACTCCTCAGCTCTGCTGTTGTAGCGTGAAAGCAGTGACAGACAATACTTGATTGGGTGAATGTGGCTGGATCTCATTCTTGGTCCATAAAAGCCAGCAAACCTATGACCTGAGAGGTATCTGTGGTAGGGCAAGGTGCTAAGGGGACTTCATGGCCTCCCTACCTGAGGATCACAACTCAGACCCCTAATGTTCTGAAGCAAGGCTATGTCTCTGGCCACAAGGAGACCCACAGCATTTAAAGAGGCTCCTGGTGAAGTCCTGGGACCTGGGAGAGATAAGGCTCTGGCTATGGGGCACCAGAGCTGTCCACTGTGAGTGTCATTAGGGCAGCTAGGCCCAGCAGTCAGAGAATAGAGGTGAGCAGGGTCACAGGGACCATCCCATATAATAAAAGGGTAATATGCTAACGAGCTAGAGCAGAAGTCATTCGGGACCTCCATCCATCCTTCTGGACCTTCCAGCTCCCCTGGGAGGATGGAGGCCGCAGGATCCAGAGAGCTGCTGTGGCTGTGAGGGAGGGACCTGGCCCAGGCAGCCTGCCACCTGTCCGCCCAAGGCTGAGAGGGAGGAAGCCAGGCAGCCACCCGTGGTTAGGGGTGATCAGGAAGGCAGGCAGGCAGGCAGGTGAGCAGTTAGGAGCCAGAGTTCCTGGATTGTGAGAGGGATGTCTGACTGCCAGTTTAGGCAGGAACGGGCCATCGGGTCTAAACCGGCAGACGAATATCCCCCGAAGGGTCCCGGATTGTGATGGGGCGCAGGCCAGGCTGACCATCCCCCACCCCCCACCCCAAACCCATGCATGAATTTCATGCAGCGGGCCCTCAAGTGTAAGATATAAAGAGCGATGTCCCTGATCTCAACACCAGAAATTTTGCACCAGCACTACCCTCAGGTTGCACCTATGACTTCCTGCAGGGTCTCCCAGAACGGAGTGGAGCAGTTGCCTGTTGCTGCACGATGCACATTCTCTCACTCTGACTCTACCCAGAAGCTACAGGCTGGACAGTGATCAGTTCTGGGTCTTCAACACACTGAGGACAAATTGGACGGGACACCCACATGTGTGACACGCTACATACTCTAAATGTTGGGTCCACAAAGTAGTGCAGTGGCCACATCTGGTCCCCCATTCCTTCGCATGTGGGCTCTGGCTGCTATGGCACCATGAAGGTGGGGGTGTGTGGTGTATACAGAGACAGGCACTATGAGGCCTGCGAAGATAACATTGACTATCTGTCAGAATATAGAAACCATCAGCAGACGTGAGCCTAAATCCATGCCCATCCTATGCTGTGCCTCCTCAGTAGGTGGAAAATATGGGTTTGACACCCCAAAGAGTTGGGCGGTAAAACCGGTTGAGCTGGGGAGAAGAGCAGTGACCGGTGAGGGCAGGTGTCTGAAATGAGTGCCTGGGGTTGCAGGTTCTGTATCCCTGGAAGAGTTGGGTTTGAAGTTCCAGGTGAAGAGGAATGGTTATGGTGGAGGGTTTGCTGTGTGTGGCCAAGTGTGGGAGCAGGGAAGGGGCGAGGGTTGTGTGTTGGTGCCTGTGGGTGGAGACCCTGCCCAGCACCCCCTGTCCTGACAGCACCTCTTGTTCCTGCCTCCCCACAGGTGGGCTGGTGGAGGGAAGGAGGGCTCCTGGGGTGGGAAAGTGTGTTGGGAGAGTGTGGGGTGTGGGTGGTTTTGTGGGTGCCATCTATCAGGCTCGGTATTAAGGAGGCATCTCCCTCCCCCTCTTCTTGGCTGCTGGTGGGCAGGGCGGGGGTAGGAAGTGGGCTGAGCGTGGGTGTCTGTGAGTCCAAACAGAGAGGCTGCTTTGCCTTGGAGTTGCGGGAGGAGTGGCAGGGCGCGGCGGGGCAGAAGCCTGAACGCAGGGGAAGCGGGGTGGGCGGGGCCAGGCTGCGCAGCTCTGATTGGCGGGAGGGAAAGTGGTGCGGGCCGCCGGCAGGTGGCGGGAAGGACAAGACCCAGATGTCAGGCTGGCTTTCCACCTGCGCTCAGTCCCTGACGGCACTTTATCGCGGGGCGCCTCCTGTCCCCCTGTCCTTGTCAGGAAAGCGACAGCCCCGGAAAAGGGCGGGGGTCGAACGGCCTCGGCCTGGGACACCCTTCCCGGCCCTCTGCGCTCACGCCGCCGCCGCCCGCAAGCCCGGAGCCGCCGGCCGCCTGCGGTTCCCACGCACGGCCTCCCTTCCCCCCCCGGCCCCCGCCCGCCCTCCTCCCCTGCCGCCCGTCCGGAGCTGCGCGCACCGACCGCTGCTGCTCGCCATGGCGAGGACCCCGGGCTCCGAGTTCTGCCTCCTCCTCCTGCGGCTCGCGGTGCTGCCTGCCTGTCTGCGGGCAGCGCCCAGCGCCTGGGGGCGCGGAGGTGAGTCCCCAGTAATCTCAGCGGGGGCACGGGGAGCGGGCGGGGAGGGCGCGGATCGGGGGGCACGGGGAGCGGGCGGGGAGGGAGGAAGCAGAGGCTTTAACTCGCGGGCAGGGCCCCTGGCAGGTCCAGAACCTTCCCTCCGCAGTGCCCTCCACTCCCACCTCGGCGTCCCGGCAGCGGGTTGCCTTCCGGCCAGGCGGGGACCGACAGGGAGGCCGCGGGAAGGGGCTGCGGGGCGGCTCCGGGGAGCAGAGGAGGAAGGCGGCCTGCGGGTCCCAGTCCGCTCGCCCGCCCTCCAGTCCTGCTTCTGGGGAACCGGGACCCTGGCCCAGGACCCCGGCGTTTCCCAGAGTCACAGACAGGAGCCCACTCTTCTCCCGGCACTTTGACCCAAGCCCTGCTTCTCCCCACCCTGTCCGCCTCTGAACTTCCTGCGCGCTCTGCCCGCGGTTCCAGGAGGAATTGCTGAGGTCACCGGCCTCTTCTCCTCGGGAGCCCTGCTCTGCAGGTTCTACCTCCCGCCCCTCTGCACCAGCCAGCCTGTCCCACTCCTGTTCCCTCGGAGCCACTGCTCCCCTCCCCAGAGCACCCAGGTTCATTACCCAATTGTTTAGGGTCCCCCAAAACCAGTGCTTCCAACACCTTTTTATCCCTGACGTGAGCCTAATCACCCCTCTGCCAAGTGGCAATTTTGCCTCTTGCCTGAGGACACACCAGCCAGAGCCTCAGCTCCTGGAGCTGGAGAGACAGCAGTGCATTTTCCCAAAGTATGACCCTGGGATGCTCCTAACACAGAGCACCTATACCTGTGATTTATTATGTTGTCATTGTCCATCCCCATTATACTGGAAGGCATTTTGGGGACTATAGACTCCAACCACATTTCTGACCTTCAGTTAAAGTCATCAGTGAGCTTTTTGAGAATTCTGGTGCTCTTCTCATCCATGCTTTCCTCTTTGGATTGATAAACAAGAGGTTAGTTTTAGGCTTTCCCAGGGAGCAGGTTGATTGGACACTTTCCTGCCTTTTCATATTATCTCCCCCTGGCATATTCATTCTGTGAGCCATCTGGTCCCTTCCTCCCCCATGTGCCTCAGAAGTTCTGGCTTTTCTGTTCCATGCATTGTAGCCCTGCCTTCTCCCAAGCTTGCAAGATCTATCCTAGCAGCAGGTTAGCACTACCTCCCTGGGCCATGCAAAATCCCATGACCCATAATTATAAACTCTCAGTCTCCAACCTTGGGATCTATCCACATCCCCCACCTGCCCCCCAGCTTCCCCAGCAGCAGCCCCTCCATGCTCTCCATGTCCCTGGAGGGTACTGGGCTAGTTTCTGACAATCCTCGGGCATCGAGATCTATCCTCCCAGCCACCCGGCATGTCCCTGCATTGGTTATGGGCTGATGATGAGTATTGGCCTGGTGGACGCAGGGAGGACGTATTTGGAGATGTGTGGTTTCCTGGCAGGCAGAGGCCTCCTGGTCCTCCTCAAGCAAGGGAGGGGCCCCAAGCTTCCCCTGGTGAAGGGAGGCACTGGGCAGAGTCAGGCCTTGCTCTGCCAGCCCAGCCATCATGGGGATTGTCTTGCTGTCACAGAGATGGGGGAGTGGTGTTTTGGGTCTTTTTCTTCCAATCCCAGTCTCAGCAGCATTTTTCCTTCACAGATTCTCACTCTCCTCACTATGATTTCAACATTTCTTATCATGAACATACATGGTGCAAGGTCCAAGGAAAGGTGGATGAAGAGAAGTATCTTTCATATGACTGTGGCAGAAATGAGGTCATATCCATGAATCGCCTGAGAGAGGCAAGAAAGGCCATGAATTCCTGTAAACAAGAGTTAGATACCCTAAGCAACATGGGAAACAGATTAAAATCATTACTGCCTGACATTAAACAGGAGAAATACGCAGATGGAGGTAAGTTTGAAAATCCAAGGGCCATGTGAGCAGATTGTGGGGCTAGCTGTATGGATTGTATTCATTTAAAAAGAAAACTGGATGTTGGGCCTTCCCACATAGCCCAGCAGAAAGGTGAGGGAGAGCAGGGCAGGGTTAGAAGGGTTCAGCAGAGGTGGACACCGGGTGGGGCACAGCATTTGTTAAGACCAGAGGCTGATGTCTTTCCCATGGGGACTGCGGGGCAGCGCCTTTCACCCTGCAGGTCGGGATGATGTGCCAGGGCAAAGCTGATAGAAGCACCTGTGGATTCTTGGAGTTTTTCTTGGATGGACAGAGGTTCCTTACCTTTGACAATAAGACAGCAGAATATAGAGCGGATAATTCCGTAGGTGAACGGCTGAAAAAGAAGTGGGAGAATAATGAGTATTTGACCAAGTTCTTCAAAATGACCTTAAGTGGAGACTGTAACGTATTGCATCAATGTTGGGTGCACTGGAAGAAAGAGCCGGAGACAACAGGTAACAGGGCAGACAGGGATGGTGCTGTTCTCTTGAGATAAGCTAGATCTACCCTTGTGTGAATGTGTCTGTGTGAGTGTGTGCGTATGTGTGTCGCAGAGTGTAAGCGTGTGTGTGAATGGGTGTGAGTGTGTTTGAAAGGTGACTAATCTGCGGTGAGTTCTTGGGAGAGTAATGGCCATGGGTGTGTTCTACCATCTCTCCTTTCCCTTCTAATCTCCTCAGGAGTCTGTTTTCAGACCTGTTCTTTACTGTTCCCTCTTCTGGGCATCACTTTTCTTCTTCATCTCACCTGGCCTATTTCTGGAAATCTTTCAATATGACCTCAAATCAGCTCCTGGGAAGACTTCCCTCCCACCTTCCTTGTGAGTGTCCTCCTCTTCAGTCACAGCAGGAGTGACTGGGTATATTGTAACCCTTGCTCCCCTCATTAGCTTTATAGACCCAAGGGGGCAGAGCCCATTTCCTATCGTTGCTCCAACCCCAGGATCTGTCACTATTGCTGTCACACGTAGAGAGTAGAAACTGTCTGCATAACAGGATTACCTGGGACTGCAGGGGCTGAGGAGGTGTCTTCTCAGAATTGGGTTCTGCACAGATGTCACTCTTGTGTTTCATTGCAGCTGCATCACCCACTGCCTCAGCCACAGTCCCGTCCAAGGCCACAACCAATACGCCCATCGCCTGGATCTACCCTGTGATCCTCACCTGCGCCATCATAGTTGGCATTCTAGGTGGGTCCTTCCAATTACAGTTACTAAGGGCAGGATTGAGTGGGAAGTGAGGGGCAGATGGCCTGCAATGAGGTTATGGAAAGGTGAATTCCCAGCCCGACCACTGCAACCTCAATTAAACTTCTCCTCCTGGAAATTAGCACAAGAGACCAACACGTATTATCACTTCATAGCCATTACTTAGACACGCTCAGCCCTGAGTTGGGCATCTCCTCACTGCTAATGCCAGTGGGACAGGGAAGGGCCCAGACCAAGCTTAAGGCCTCTAGATGCTGAAGGGGTTTAGCGAATTCAGTTCTGACTCAGATTCTCTGTTTGGAAAGGGTGTTTGGGGCCTGTGTGGGTGGTATGGGGCCAGAGGCACACAGGGCATGGGCAGTACTCACTTTCAGGTGAGAGCAGCATGGTGGCTCCATGTGATGTGTCCAGGGGAAGGGAGTATCCAGGGGGCTGAGAGGAGAGGGGCCTGGGACTAATTCCAGGAAGGGGTGGAAGACCTTGCAAACCCAACTCAAAAGGCTGGAGTTCACATCCGCCTTCCCAGAAAGTGGCTTCTAAAAAGCCAGAAAGGAGGGAGGCAAACAGTAAGGACTGTGTAGGGAGACAGGAGTAAGGTTAGAAGGAGGCCAGTTTTCTGTGAATCCTTGGGATTCCTGGCTGAGCCCTGGTGCAGTCACCTGTCAGCCAGCCTCCTCCTCACTCCAGATCCTGAACCTCTGAGTGGCTCCTGCCTTGAGCTGGGGCTGACCATGAATGGATGGGGAAGGGCTGGGACCTTCATACTGAGAGTTCCGTGTGCTGCTAGGTAAGAGGCTGAGAGAGAAGCGAAAAGAAGGGTGTTTGACTGCAACCCTCCCCAAACTGTCAGGTGTTAGGTGTGCCCTCCTATCCATCAGAGCTCCCACCAGGTCCTTAGACCCCCCTCCCCCCCCCCCCACCGGGGGGCAAATCAGACCTGAGTGAAAGGAGGCTATTGAGTCATTACTCATTTTATTAATTAGCTCAAAACCTCTGTAGCAGATCTGGGGTGACTCTGCAGAGGGTGGGCAGAGCTTGGTACAGGCTGCTGGTCCCAGGGCAGGGGTGGCAGGTTCAGGGAAGACGTGACTCTGGTGGGAGTAGGGCTAACGATAGGGAGTGACTGGGGTGCTGTAGCCCCAGGAGAAATGAACCAGGATATCCTCAGCCCCTGGGACTAACACTCCCCCTTTTCCACAGGCTGCTGATGCGACCAAGGAGGGCCTGGGGGAGTGGACTAGCTCGGCGACTCTGCCTTTTGCTTGGCTGCCTCAGGATGACCTGCCATTCTGTTTTTGTTTTTGTTTTTTTTTTTAATTACTTTATTAATTAAGGTATCACATATTTGTCATCAATCCCCCCCCCATTCCCATCCCAACCCCCCCTCCCCCCACATTCATGCCCCCATTCCCCTGTTGTCCGTGATCACTGGTTAGGCTCATATGCAAGCACACAAGTCCTTTGGTTGATCTATCTCCCTTGTCCCCACCCTCCCCTACCTTCCCTCTGAGGTCTGACAGTCTGATCAATGCTGTTCTTGTTCTTCAGTCTATGTTGTTCATCATTTCCCCTAGATAAGTGAGCTCATGTGATACTAGGAATACACTTATAGGAACCGAAAATGAGACAAGCAATAATGGTTATGCTGAGAGGCAAATTAATCAGTCTATAGTGAGTTTCTTTCTGGGCCAACAGTTCTTTTGAGTCCCGATTTCTATGTCCAACAGTTGTTTATGTGTACATAACAGCAATGATATTTCAGTTCTGGATGGTGGACAAATGGTGGTAATGCAGGTCCGACCCTCTCTGGTTTGGTCCTGGGCAATCTGCAGTGACGCACATCTGCTGACTGCTAGTATGGCAAGGCATGGTCAGTGTCTTCCATCTCTGGACTGTTTCTCTTCTGTCTTCATGGCTGGAGCACTCCTGTCAATTCCTCTCTGTTGCAGGAATCCACATGGTCTCAGAGTTGTTTTCTGAAAATATACAAACATATTCTCAAGCAAAAGTTAATAAAGGAATCTTTTCTATAAATTTGACTTGCTATCCTTTTTCATTTTTTTGCCCAAACGATTTTCCTTTGGCTTGTTTTGACACCATGTATGTTTTACCTGGGTGTCTTGCTATTAGCATTACAAATGAAAGTTAATTTTCTAAAGTAAACATTTTCTAGATGTAATTTATTTACAGGATTATTTTCCTTACATGATATTCTTCTACTATCCCCCCTTTTTTGGTTTAAATATTGGGAGGCTTTTGGAAATTTTATGCTGTAATCTTGATAGCTTTTAAATTTTACTTTTTTGCACTAAAATGTGACTGCTTTAGGTTCATTATATGTTATGCAATTTACCATGAGATGAACTACCAATAAAAATTTTAGTTAACACTTTAGGAACAGCTTTTTTGTCCAGTACAATTGATTTTTCTAGAGTATTTGCTTATTTTGATTGGCCAATTTAAATTAGTCTGAAAACTTGACGACTATTTTACTGTCAAATTTAATACTCTAACAACCATCTTGTTTTACCCTGTAAATATTAGTGGAGAGGATTATTTGCCTTCTTGAGTAGACCCTGAGCATTCCTGGTGCTAGGCTGGATTTAGATATCATAGACCCCAGTTCCCCGGATCATGGGTGCAAGACATCTCCATCAAGTCTTGTTGCAGTGAGAGGGCATCTGCTGTCAGCCAAGTCTATGTTATCTGGGTCCCGATTTGAGCTGGGCATGTGAAGCTGAGCAGCCATGGGGGCAGGAGATCTCCCTCAGCAGGGGTGAGGGTTCAGGCCCCTGCAAACTTGGGGGGGGTGAAGGTCTGTGCCCCACCTCTGTTGACCCCCAAGTTCTCTCCTGATGGCCCCTATGCGACTGTGTCTGTCTTAGGTTGTTCCTTCCCTGAGGAATCTTACCTGTCTCTGGCTAACCAGCCATCCTCCAGGGCCAAGCAGGGTGATGTGAGGTTTAGTTCTGTTTCTTCGGTCGCCTATGCCGCCATTCTGTTTTTAAAAAATTAAAAAAATGAAACTAGATCACCAACTTACACCATACACAAAAATAAACTCAAAATGGATACAGGACTTAAACATAAGACGAGAAACCATAAAAATACTAGAGGTATCCACAGGCAGCAAAATCTCAGACATATGCCAAAAGAACTTCTTCAATGATACTGCCCCTAGGGCAATGGAAGCTAAAGAGAAAATAAACAAATGGGAATACATCAAAATAAAAAGGTTTTTTACAGCAAAAGAAACTATCAACAAAACAACAAGAAAGCCCACTGTATGGGAGAACATATTTGCAAATGTTATCACTGATAAAGGTTTAATCTCCAACATCTACAGGCAGCTTATAAAACTTAACAAAAGGAAGATAAATGATCGAATAAAAAAATGGGCAACTGACCTAAATAGAATCTTTTCAAAAGAAGACAGAAGGAAGGCCAAGAGACACATGAAAACGTGCTCAAAGTCACTAATTATCTGAGAAATGCAAATCAAAACGACAATGCGGTACCATCTCACACCGGCCAGAATGGCTATCATCAACAAATCAACAAATGACAAGTGTTGGCGAGGATGCAGAGAAAAAGGAACACTCGTGCACTGCTGGTGGGAATGCAGACTGGTGCAGCCACTGTGGAGAACAGTATGGAGTTTCCTCAGAAAATTGAAAATGGAACTCCCATTTGACCCAGTAATCCCACTCCTAGGAATATATCCTAGGAAACTGGAAACACCAATAAGAAAGGATATATGCACCCCTATGTCCAAAGCAGCACAATTTACAATAGCTAAGATTTGGAAACAGCCTAGGTGCCCATCAGCAGATGACTGGATCAGAAAACTATGGTACATCTATACAATGGAATACTATGCTGCCATAAAAAGAAGGAATTCTTACCATTCACAGCAACCTGGATGGAATCGGAGAACATTATGCTAAGTGAAATAAGCCAGTCAATGAAAGAAAAATACCACATGATCTCACTCATTTGTGGATAATAAAGAAAATTATAAACTGTTGAACAAAAAAATAGATACAGAGACAATAAAGCATCAAACAGACTGTCAAATTACAGTGGGAAGGTTAGGGAGAGGTGGGGGAGATAAGAGATCAACTGAAGGACTTGTATGCATACATATAAGTATAACCAATGGGCACAAAACTCTGGGGGGTGAGGGCATGTTTGGGAGTGGGGTGGGGAGGGCAATGGTAAGATATGTACACATATAATACCTTAATAAAAAAATGAAATAAAAACAAAAAAAATTATCTATTATTTTTTGTTTTTTTTAAATTTTTATTTTTTCATATTAGTCTCTTTTTTTATTTAATAAATCTTTATTGTTCAGATTATTACAATTGTTCCTCTTTCCCCCCCCCCCCATAGCACCCCTCCACCCAGTTCCCACCTCACCCTCTGCCCTTACCTACCCCTCACTGTCATCATCCATAGGTGTATGATTTTTGTCCAGTCTCTTCCTGCACCCCCATACCCCTTTCCCCCTGAGAATTGTCTGTCAGTCCACTCCCTTTCTATGCCCCTGATTCTATATTCACCAGTTTATTCTGTTCATCAGATTTTTAAAAAAAATATATTTTATTGATTTTTTACAGAGAGGAAGAGAGAGGGATAGAGAGTTAGAAACATCCATGATAGAGAAACATCGATCAGCTGCCTCTTGCACAACCCCTACTCGGGATGTGCCTGCAACCAAGGTACATGCCCTTGACCGGAATCGAACCTGGGACCTTTCAGTCTGCAGGCCGACGCTCTATCCACTGAGCCAAACCGGTTTCGGCTCAGATTTTTTATTCATTTGATTTTTAGATTCACTTGATGATAGACATGTATTTGTTGTTCATAATTTTTAACTTTACCTTTTTCTTCTTCTTCCTCTTCTTAAAGAATACCTTTCAGCATTTCATATAATATTGGTTTGGTGGTGATGAACTCTTAGTTTTTTCTTATCTGTGAAGCTCTTATCTGACCTTCAGTTCTGAATGATAGCTTTGCTGGGTAGAGTAATCTTGGTTGTAGGTTCTTGTTATTCATAACTTTGAATATTTCTTGCCACTCGCTTCTGGCCTATATAGTTTCTGTTGAGAAATCAGCTGACAATCGTATGGGTGCTCTCTTGTAGGTAATTAACTGTTTTTCTCTTGCTACTTTTAATATTCTCTCTTTGTCTTTTGCTTGTGGCATTTTAATTATGATGTGTCTTGGTGTGGTCTTCTTTGTATTCCTTTTGTTTGGGGTTCTGTGCGCTTCCTGGACTTGTAAGTCTATTTCTTTGACCAGGTGGGGGAAGTTTTCTGTCATTATTTCTTCTAATAAATTTTCAATATTTTGCTCTCTTCTTCTGGCACCCCCATAATTTGGATGTTGGTACACTTGAAGTTGTCCCAGAGGCTCCTTACACTATCTTCAAATTTTTGGATTCTTTTTTCTTTTCCAATTGAATGTGTTTTGCTTCTTTGTATTTCAAATCTTTGACTTGATTCTTGCATTCCTCTAGTCTGCTGTTGGGACTCTGTATAATATTTTTTATTTCAGACAGTGTATGTTTAATTTCTAGTTGGTCCTTTTTCATATGCTCAATGGTCTCGCTAAATTTATCGGCCTTTTCTAGGAAATTCTTGAAAAACCTTATAAGTGTGATTTTGAACTCTATATCCAGTCGTTTGCTTTCCTCCATTTCTTTCATTTGTGATCTTTTTCTTTGTCTCCGCATTTTTCGCTGCTTCCCTGAATTGGTAGAGTAGCTTTGTGTGGTAGGTTTTCCTTAGGGCCCAGTGGCTCAGCCTCCCCCAGTTACCTGAAGCGGACACTTTTGGTGCATCCCTTTGTGGACTGTGTGCACAACCTTGCTGTAATTAAGTCTTGATTATTGTTGGTATCACTGGGAGGAATTGACCTCCAGGCCAACTGGCTGTGAGGATCAGCTGTGTCTATGCTGGGAGAACTTCTGTGCTGGAGACACCCTTATGAGACAAGACTTGCAAAATTGCAAAAGTCTCTGTGCTCAGCTTGGATGGGGCGGAGTCTCAGGGCAGAGCAGATAGCCTTGGCTTCCCATCAGTCCTGCTCTATGAGGCCCCTGGGTCTCAGTGTCACTCGGTAATTGCTGTATAAGCACCTCTGAAAGAAAGCCACCATCGAGTTTCACCCGCTGCCAGACAGTCCTGTTTCTCCCCGAATGAGTCTGGGTTCCCAGAAACTTGCCCAGAACTGGAGTTCAGTGCAGTCGGGAGCTTCCGTCTCCCTCCCGCTTTAGAAAGCCAGCTGCTCACTCAGCCGCCTGTGCACTCAGCAATCAGTCCTCTTTGCACACGTGCCTCCAGACCTCTGCCTCCGCAGCTCCCCTGAGTATCAGTGTGCTTTCTCTTTTCCTGACAGTCCAGTTTCTCCCCGAATGAATCTGGGTTGCCAGAAACTCTCCCGGAACTGGAGTTCAGCGCAGATGGGAGCTTCCGTCTCCCGCCCACTTTAGAAAGTCAGCTGAGTACTCAGCCGCCTGTGTACTCAGCCGCCTGTGTACTCAGCCGCCCGTGTACTCAGCCGCCCATCCTCTCTGCGCGCTTTCGTGGCTCCGTACCTCAGCCTTTTGCAGCTCCTCTGATTCTCAATGCACTTTCCTCTTTCCTTCTGGTTGTAGAATTTCCACTCAGCCAGCTTTCCTGTGGTTCTGGATGGTGTCTGTTTTGTCTTTTAGTTGTAGTTTTGATATTGTTGTGTGAGGCAGCAGTTTAGGTGTTTACCTATGCTGCCATCTTGGTTTCTCCCTATCTTTATTTTTTAATCTTTATTGTTGCAAGTATTACATATGCTATTTATTTTATTTTATTATATTTAAAAACTTTATATTTTATTTTTTAATTTATTGGGGTGGCAGGATAATAAAATTATATAGGTTTCAATTCTATAATACATCATCTGTGCACTGTATTGCATGTTCACCACCCCAAGTCAAGTCTCCTTCTATCACCTTTTAGCTCCTTCACCCTCGTCTACCTCCCCCATCCCCTTTACCTCTGATCATCACCGTATTGTTGTCTGTGTCTATGAGTTTGTGGGGTTTTTACTTAATCTTTGACTATTTTCACCCAGCTCCCCTCCCCTCTAACAGCTGTCAGTCTATCCTCTTTATCTATGAGTCTTTTCTATTTTTTTTTGTTAGTTTATTTTATTTTTTAGATTCCACATATAAGTGGTATTTGTCTTTTTCTGACTAGTTTATTTCACTTAGTATAATATTATCCATGTTCATCCATGCTGTCACAAAAGGTAAGATTTTCTACCTTATTTTTACAGCTGAGTAATATTCCATTGTTTAAAATGTATCAGAGCTGTTTTATCCACTCATCTATTGATGGGCACTTGGGTCTCTTTCAAATCTTGGCTCTTGTAAATAATGCTGCAATGAACCTAGGGAGTGAATATATTCTTTCCAATCAGTGTTTTGGGTTTCTTGGATATATTTCCAGAAGTGGGGTGGCTGGATCATATGGCAGTTCCATTTTTAATTTGAGATATGGAGATTTGTTTTAGAACCCAGTAGAGAATTCAGAGCATCTCACTGTTCCTCCATGTTATGAGGTAAATATTACCAGTGAATCTCATAGAACTTCTTGTGGAAAGAGAGTGTAAGGGTCACTCTTCAGTTAGCAGGCATCTTGTATTGGTCTCAAACATTACCCTGATGCTCTGGACGCAAACAAATGTTCTGAGACTTAACCAATGAGAATCTTATGATTTCTCAAAATCCCCCACCCAACACAGCGACTTTCCTGTGATCCCTCCCCTGACTCACCTCCTTCAGTGAGAAGTAAGCCTTCATGGCAGAAACATCTGTACTTCTCAGAGTTGTATAATCCCCTTATAACAAAGGATCAGTATCCGGAATATATAAAGAGTTCTTCCAAGTAAATTACAACCTGTCAGATTCCTCCAACTGCAGGACAAAAGATGTGAGTTTATAGATGGAAAATACACTTTGAAATGATTGAAAATCTCACAAATAATCAATATAATGAGAATTAAAAGTACAAGAGATACCCTTACCCACCCATGACATTGTCAAATATTTTAAACTATATTAACCGTAATCGCTGGACAGAAAACAACAGGAATTCTGTGCGTGGTTGTTAAGTCTATGAATTGAATCCACCCTGTGAAATATAATGTAATAGCATCTAGTACCATGGACTATATGCTCTTCCTACAACATGGCAATCTGAGTGTTAGTTCTAGTCTTACAAACTTGGGCCAGAAAGTATGTGGATGGGCAGAGCTTGGTGCAGGCTGCTGGTCCCAGGGCAAGGGTGGCAGGTTCAGGGAAAGACATGACTCTAGTGTAGGCAGGGGTGATGATGGGGAATGACTATCTGGTTTTTTATTATAGCACTAGAGGCCCAGTGCATGATTGAATCATGCACGTGTAGGGTCCCCTACACGCTTTCGCTTTTCGCGGCGGAGCTGGGTGCCTGTCCACTGGTGCACCAGGCCTTTCAGAAGCCTCCGGCTCGGCGGAGGCTTCTGAAAGGCCTGGTGCTGGAGCAGACATGCACCCAGCTCCCCCACTTTTGATGGTCTGCAGCTGCTGAGGGGGGCTACCCTGCTGTTGAGAGGTGCAGGGAGCAGGATGCCCACCCCCTGCGCCTCTCAACGGCTGCTGAGGGGGGCTGCCGCGGACACCTGGCTACCCTGCCGTTGAGAGGTGCAGCTGGGTGTCCGCAGCAGGCCCCCTCAGCGGCTGTGGATCTGGCCGTTGAGAGGCACAGGGGCGGGAGTCCCGCCCCCTGCGCCTCTCAACAGCAGGGTAGCCCGCCTCAGTGGCAGCGGATCCGTGCCTCTCAATGGCCGGATAGGCCACCCCGAGTCCCGCCCCCCAGCCTCCCGCTGCCCAATCGTGGGTGTAGCGGAGTGATGGTAATTTACATGTTACTCTATTATTAGATAGGAGGATTGTTTTTCATAGCAAAAAATTAGCAACAGGTTAAATATCCAGAAAAGGAAAATCTATTGAAAATGTTGGCAAAATAGTTTTATTTCTCTCTACCTGACAGACTAAACAATCTGAGTTCTGGGGAGGTCTTAGTCTATTGTGAGGACGGGGGGAGCCCCTGAACCCCACTCTGTCTTCATCTACTGAGCTCTGTCTTCACTTACATGAGAGAAATAGACAAAACCTCCTATTCTACACATTCAAAATGTTGGAAATGTTTTATTTGCCCCTTCTTTGTCCAGACCTGACCCACCTCTCAAATCTGCCATCTATTGCTAGAAAGGGAAGACAAGATCCAATTAGAACTCATGTCAAATCAACAAGTGCAAAGGTTCTTCTGGCCTTTCCCAAAGAGGCTCATGGCCATTGACTGGGGTATGTGGCCACTGGAAACAGTTAATACCCTGACATTCATATTGGTGTGTTCTGTTTATATTCTCTTTTTTACACACACACACACACACACACACACACACACACACACACACACACACACACATCTTCACCTGAGGATGTTTATTGATGAGAGAGAGAGAGAGAGAGAGAGAGAGAGAGAGAGAGGTTATTTGCTTCCCATTCGTACCCCAACTGGGGATTGAACCCACAACCTTTTGATGTAAGCGACAATGCTCCAATCAATTGAGCCATCCAGCCAGTGCTTTTTAGATGCATTTTTACTTTTCTTTTGAATTCTTCTTTGACTCATTGGCTGTTTGGAGTTTGTTGTTTAATTTTCACATATTTGTTGTTGATTTCTAGTTTCATACCATTGTTGCTGGAAAAGACACTTGGGTAATTTCAATCTTCCTAATTTTGCTAAGACCTATTTTGTATCCTGTCACATTGTATATCCTGGACAATGATTGGTGTGTACTTTAAAAGACCATGTATTCTGCCTCTGTTGGGTGAAATTTTCTATAAATGTCTATTGGATCCATTTGATCTAACATACAGTTCACATTCATTGTTTCATTGTAGATTTTCTGTCTGGATGATCGATCCATTGCTGAGAGTGTGTTATTGAAGTCCTCTACTCAAAAAAAAAAAAAGAAAGAAAGAAATCCATGATGCCTCTATCTATCTATCTTCTATTCCTCACCTAAGAACATGCTTAGAGAGAGGCAGGGAAAGAGAGAGAGGGAAACATTGATCGGTTGCCTTCTGTATATTCCCTGACAGGGGATGTAACCTACAATCCAAGTATGTGTCCGGACCAGGAATCGAACCTGCAACCTTTGGGTATATAGGACGATGCTGAACCAACTGAACCACTACGGCTGGGCAAGTCCCCTGCTATTATTATATTGTTGTCTATTTCTCCCTTCATATTTATTAGTATTTGCTTAATATACTTAGGTCCCCATATGGTTCCGTATATACCCATAACTTTAATATGTTCTCTATGAATTGACCATTTTATAAAGGTCATTATATAAAGATCGTCTGTGTCTCTTGTTACTGTTTTTGGCTTAAAGTGTTTTTAGTCTGATATAAATATTGTTACCTTTGCTGCTTTTGTTTTGTTCTTGCACAGGCTGTCTTTCTCATCCCCTTATGTTGAGCCTATGAGTGTCTTTAAAGCTGAAGTGAGTGTCTTGTGGGCAGCGTATATTTGAGTGTTTAAAAATTTTTTTTTATTCATCCTGCCATCTGTGCCTTTGTTTTTTGGCCTTACTAGTATTTCTTATATATACATGCCATCAACAGGTATCATTCTCACTTTATAATGAAAAGGGCCAAGTTAGGCAATGGGCCAAGGCCTCTAAGTGTTTGTGCTATCTCTAGTACAGTGGTCGCCAACCAGTGGTGGTCTGTGAGGTCCAAAAGGTTGGTGACCGCTGTTCTAGTAACACTTTCCTTCTCGGGGGGGTTGGCAGAGGAGTCCAGGCCCTCAAACCCTTAACACTAGGACCTGTTAGGCAGCTTTTTGATGTCCAGGTAGGTAGGTAGGTAGAGGTGCCCCCAAACCTACACTCAGATCAGAAGAGAAAAGCACTTGTAAGCATTTAAAGAACTTCCCTCCACGTGGCTTCAAGCTACCTGGACAGAGGCCCCCTCCACACCATTCATCTCCTCAGCCCTCCTGTTGAAGGACTGGCCTACACCTCGATAGGCTGATGGGGAGCTTCCCCTTCACCGGAACATTGTGGGAGCCGGTCGCACCATACCTGTGATAGGGGCAGCTCCAGACTTGTTTTGGGCAGCACTTACCCGTGTCTGCTCATCGACTAAGGCCACAGTTTATCAAGGTTGGTAGTTGGGCAGAAGCTCTGGTTCCTCTTCTAGTGGCAATGACTCATTGTACTTCTTCCACGTGACCTGGGTGATGTTTGTGGTAATTAATGATTCATGCCGCCAGCATTTTCTCAGCCTCCCGGAGGCTTCTGGGGTTTGTTGAGGCCACTGCCCTGGCCCTCCCTGGCCCTCCCTTGCCCTCCCTGGCCCAGGCTCACAGGACCCTGACGTTTCTGGGTCTTCCTCAGCCTGGATGGCCTGTCAGCAGCTGAGATGAAAGCCACTGTGCACCTTTTATTTTGTGCGCTCAACCCGTTTACATTTACTACATTTATTGATGTGTATCTTATCAATTGTTTTCTGGTTGTTTCCTTTCTCTGTTTCTTTTCCTTTGTTTCTGCCTGCCTTTGTAAATTGGGGCTTTCCAGTGCTGGCATGCTCTGGGTCCCCTATCTTTATCTTTAGTGCCTCTACTCTGGGTTTTACTCTGTGGTTACCATGAAGTTTACATGAGACAGTTCATTGATGAAACAGTCCATTTTAAGTGATAGCAACTTGACTTTGTCTACAAAAGCTTCTCTCTTTTATTCTCCATTGATTTTTGATGTTCCTTGTAGTTTTGAGTTGCTGCTTTTGCATAGGAAGTGTTAGACACTTCCTGAAATCTTTGCTAGTTACCTTCAGATGGGGTGTTCTGTTAGATGGTGGTGCTATTATTGGAGGTTTTCTGTGTTTCTATATGGTACACTGCTTCATTCTTCTTGTTCTTTTAATGGCAGAATTCATAAGCATTTTTGTTTTTTTGTTTTTTTTACATCTCATCAGCCTGGCTAATAGAAACTCCTCTTTAGTTTTCCAGAAGATGGTGCTGTAATTCCAGTTTGTGGTTTCTCCCTTGCTCTTGCACCAAGGCATGCTTTCAGAGTGATTTCCTGATTCCTGGAGTTCTCCCACACCACACACAGAAGCTCACACAAAGAGCCAGCTGAAGAGTTGGGGAAAGTGTGGCTTTAGCACTTGCAGTGTTGGGGTACTCACAGACCTGGAAGGGATCCTGGGGTGTGGCACTTCCTGTTTGTGGTGAAATACAGTCACCAGGAATTACCTTCTTGACCTCTTTCCCAGTCTCCTCCTGCCCTCATTCATGCAGGTACCGCCTCTGAAGTCTGGTATTGCTAGAGAGAAAGGGGTGTTCTCCTGCCACATCTCTCACAACTGAGGTAGCCAGTGCACTAACTTATACCACTATCCCTCGTCCCCCCAACTCTCCCCAGAAGTCCCGACCCACAATTATATCAGCCTTGGCAGTGATTCCTTTGGTGGGAGGGGGCAGCTGTGTGACCAAAGTCGTACATTTTTCCTCTAACGGCATGCTGGAATCTGCCCTAGAGAATCCTGGGCTTTTGCACCTTCTCTCATCTGTGGGCATCTGCTCAAAGTCAGCACTCTCTAGGTTTCCCCCTGACTGCTGAGAGAGAGGCCTTGGCAGGTTCCTCAGTCTGAGCTGGGGTCTGTCTCCCTATTACCAGGTACTCAGCTGGATGAGACTTCTTGGTCCCTTAGCATATGGTGCTAGATCCAACAACACCCACAAAGGTGCTTTTGTCACAGATAAACATCTAGTCCATTGTTAACAAAGAGGGATACAAAGGAAGAATGTCTTACGCCACCATGATATCACTCTTTGTAAATGACTCAATTTTTTAATTTCCCAGTACACTGCGTCTTAATCAAACTGTTTTACTGAGTCTCAAGAGATGTGGGGTGGAGAGGATGGTTGTGTTAGTGGGAATAAGATGTGCCAATCTCACAGAATAGATTTCTAGAGATTTCCAACCCTCAATGTCGTCCTTGATTTTTACGAGCAGAGTTCTTGCTAACCCACATTGGACATATGACATGAGGAAGATATTAATGGCTGGTGAAAAAATAATGTAAAGATGTAAATTGTGATCAAAATACATAAAATGTATCATCTTAACCATTTTTTGGTGTACAATCTAAAAAGTGTACAATCTAAAAACTACCTTGTTTAAGTGTTGCTGGGAAGGGCTTTGCAGACAAAATTAAAGTTACTAATCATTGGCTTAAAAATAAAGAGATTATTTTAAAAAATAAAAATAAAATAAAGAGATTACCTGGGGTTTTCTGTGTGGGCCCAGTATAATCACACAAACCCTCAAAAGAAAAGCACTTGATCAGCCCAGAAGCAAGACAGATGCTGTAGAAGAAGTCAGAGAGAGTTCACGCCCTGTTGCTGGCTCTGAGATGTAGGAGACTATGTGCAAAGACAGGAGAGAGGTCCCTAGGAGACAAGGAGAGCCTCCAGCAGGCAGCCAGCAAGTCAGCGGGGACTTCATTCCTGAAACCACCAAGGAACTGTATTCTACCTGCACCCTGCATGAGCTTGCTAATAGATTTCTCTCAGGGACTCTGGCTAAGAGCCAGGCTGGTCTACACCTTGATTCTGGCCTTGTGAGACCAGAGCAGAGAAACCAACTGAGCCAACTCTGACTTCTGACCTTCAGAACCGTGAGGTCATAAATAAGTGTTGATTCTGTGGATGGAAGGGACCACATGCTGACCTGACAAGCTCAGGGGAGGCCTGCATGGCGGTCTTGCAAACTCAGAGACCTAAAGTCACCACAAAGGATGGTCTGAAATTAAATTGAACTAAAAGCAGTTGTGGTGGGCAGTTACATCCTAGGCTGGTATCTTCACTGACAAGGTCAGCCTTTACCTGAACTGAGCCTGTCTGTCTTTTTGCATCTATGATAACACACCCTTGAAATGTCTAGGTAACTTGTAACTTCCCCTTTTCTGGACCCCTTGGGACACAACCAAATGTGGTGGGTGCCAGGACAGAGACCACAAATTCCTTCATTATCATGTTAATTGTTCCTGCACCCATCTAAGTATGTGTCCACCATTTTACTTTTTATCCAATCACAGGGGTTGCCACCCCCCCTCCCCGCTTTGCTTTATCCCACCTCCTTAATCTATCACTGATGAATTTCATGTAACCCACCTATGTCCCTCCTTTGATGGCAATGTATAAATACAAATGTAACCCGCCATTCTCCGGAGCATCCTGGCATATGCCGTCAGTTTGGCTCAAATAAGCTCACAAAAATTCTTTACAGGTTTCAATGGTTTTTTTATGTTAACAATTCAAGCAGGTAAGTTTGTGATGATATGGCTGCGATAAAAAACGAATACACATACTTTCTTATTTATGTATCTATCATCTATCTATCTCATTTAAATGGGAATTTGACTGGATATAAAGTTCTAGGCCCACAGTGCTTTTCCTTCACGTCTTTGGGGATAATACGCGTTGGTCCTCTTGCAACCGGGATTGCTGTAGAGAAGACTGCTATTAATCTGCTTCTTCTTCTATAGTTTCAGGACTCATGGGGCAGCGGGGAGGGCAGGAAGATTGTGCTCCTTTGCCATCTCCATTCAGTTGATTTGGCACTATACTAGGTCACCAGTAGTAGTCTCATGGTGGTGAGGGAAGGTTTTAAAAACGTTATAAATCAATAGATCAATAGGTGTTCTTCTATAGATGATTGGGTAAAGACATGATACATACATATAATAGAATACTACTCAGCTATAAGGAAAGATGAAATATTGCCATTTGTGACAGCATGGATGGATCTTCAGAATATCATGCTAAGTGAAATAAGCCAGAATCCCACTTCCTTAATCTATCACCAATGAATTTCATTGATTTTGGCCTTGTGAGACCCAGAGTAGAGAAACCAACTGAGCCAACTCAGACTTCTGACCTTCAGAACCGTGAGGTCATAAATAAGTGTTGATTCTGTGGACGAAAGGGGCCACATGCTGACCTGACAAGCTCAGGGGAGGCCTGCATGGCGGTCTTGCAAACTCACAGACCTAAAGTTACCAAATTTATTATAGGTGTGACAAGTTCCTTGTTTTTCTTTTGTTCAGTACTACTGGTCTTCTCTCTCTCCACCTTGTGTAAAAATCAAGTGTATTGAGATATCATTTACATTCAATATTCTTTTTGAATCCAAGCACTTACAGTCACTCATCTTGGGGAGTCCATGAGAAACCCAGAGGCATTTGGCCAAATCCTAAGGCATGTTTCAGGCTGTGGAAGCCGATGAATGATATTACCTCAGCTAAGAATCATCTTACCAACCTGTAGATTCTACAGGGAATCATATTTCCAAGCAGTGCTATCTTCAGGTTTGCAGAGGGAAACAAAAGAGTGATATTTTCACAGAACATGCTTTAGTTTTGAGACAAAGTCAATGCTGGGACTAGAATAAGTCACTTTTGCTTACTCTCATTTTTGTATTTTATAAATTTCATAAAATCAGTCCACATAATCCTAGACTTGTTGTGAGTATGATAGATAGTTTAATAAAATACCCAAACCCTGTTAGTCATTGGAAGCACATGTTGATTCTAGACTTTTAACAATAAATAGCCGCCTTATAGAACCACAGCACTCTTTAAAAACTTAACTCAGCTGAATTAATCAGATGTTCATAGATAGTTTTAGGACTCCAACAGAAGCTTAATAAATAATTTTAAAGGGATTAAAATGCATTTTAGAATATACCTAAACTGTGTGATTTATAGTAACACTGCGTCTTTGAAGAGAAACTATTAATTTTGGATTTAACAAACAGAGTGGCACTTTAGGGAAATATGTCAAATCTGGAGACTTGTACCTTTAAGAGTACAAAGGAGTGACGAAAATACACATTACTAGAGTTACCTCATGGGATGCTTAGACATTTCCTTGCAATGTGAGCATTTTTCTGCCTAGAAACTGCATAATTGACTGTTCAGCTCTAGCTGGCAGACACCACGTGGCATAGCAACAGCAAAGCAAGAAAACCAGGACATTTTCTGCTAGAAATTATTTGATTTCAGCTCTCTTTTTGAAAAGCATTTTGGCTAAGGTACCTCTTCTTCCCAACAAACTAACAAACAAGGAGCAACAGCAATGATATGAACAACAGTTAAGCTGTTCATTTCTGCAATAATGGTTTAAACTGTCAATAGAGGGAGTTAATATTTACCTTTGAAAAAAGATCTATGGACATAAAAAAAGCTAATAATACACATTTTTCATGAAAAATTTTGCTTTATTAGCAGCTATATACTAAACATTTAATTACACATGCATTTAACAAATCAGATAATTTTGTTTTCTATTTTTTCTGATTTTTTTGGTGTATTTCAAGACATTTCCTCTTCCTTTTTCTTCCACAATATTGAAAAATGTTGAAAATTTTGCTCTTGTCAGAAAATGCCACCCATTTTAATTACTGTCAAAATATGCCTTATGTCTTCATAAAAGTAAACCTTGCCTCAAAGGAGTGTGTTTTTCTGTTTGATTTTTGCTTGCAGTACATTCTTACCTGATGTTATTGGAAGTCTCTCTACCCCTCTCTCTCTCTTTTTTGTTTTTTAAAGGACTCTTCCTGGTCTCCATTCTGAGCCAAAAAGGTTCATCTTTGTGATTATTATGTTTAGTATCTCTGCTTTCCTACCTGGATAGCATTAAGTCAGTCACTGATACTGTACAGCTGAGTCTAAATTTACTGCAAGCAATGTTCATTTTCTCACAAAGCCAGGTCTAATTGTTTGGTAGCCATTGGTGGGGAAGAGAATGGATTGGGCCTTAGGGTGAGCAGTCAAGGACATGCCCTGGGAAAGAAGGAGAAGGAGGAGAATGGGAAGAAATCCAAGACAGAATTGTATGAATTCTGAACAGAGGGATTATGAAGTGTTTAGAACATTGCAGTTGTTCATGTGCTGAACACTTGCCCAGGAATTCTTTTAAAAAAATGTATTAGAGTGGCATTGGTTAATAAAATTATATAGGTTTCAAGTGTACAATTTTATGATACATCATGTATATATTGCATTGTGTGCTGACCACCCAAAGTCAAATAATCTTTCGTCACCATATATTTAACTCCCTTTACCTGTTACTATCTGTCCCCCCACCCTCCCTTCCCTCTGGTAACCACCATACTGTTGTCTGTGTCTATGAATTTTTGTTTGTTTGCCTTGTTTGTTCATTTGTTACTTTCAGTTTCATATCCCATGTATGAGTGAAATATAGTTTTTTGACTTTTCCTGGCTTATTTCACTTAGCATGATATTCTAAAGATCCATCCATGCTGTCACCAGTGGCAATATTTCATCTTTCCTTATACCTGAGTAGTATTCTATTATATGTATGTATCATGTCTTTATCCAATCATCTATGGAAGAACACTTTGGTTGTTTTCATGTCTCGGCCACAGTGAAAATGCTGCAATGAACATAGGGGTACAACTCTTTAACTGATTTATCGCTGTCTCCTTGGGCTCTCTAGTGTAGGGAAATCTTTTCTTGATGTTTCTTGAAAACACTATCTACATATTTCTCTCAAACCTTACAATTTTGGAAAAAAGAAAAAGACTTCTTTTTTCTCCCCCAGCCTCCCTCCCCGCCTCCCCCTGCCATGAATCTCCCCTGAAGGCACAGACCCAGAGAGCTGGTAGCTTACCTGCAGAGAAGGGGAGTTGGAAACACATGGAGAAACATGTAGTTATCCTTTATATTGCTACAATAAAGTCCACTCAGTTGGACTTTATTCTCTGAAAGTTAAGTTGGTTAAGGACATCTGAGAATCATTTACTGCTGTTCTTCCTGTGTGTTCTAACTGGTGAAGATTCAAGATGAATCTGTCTATCTTTAACTGAGAAATATGACGTTTGAGGTGTAGAGTTTCAGCTCTCTGTCTCCAAAGTGAGAGGGACCTGTAACTCCCTTTTTAAAAACTCAGCTCAGTTTACATGAGAGGGAAATGTATATGGGCCGAAGGTGGAATAGGAGCAGGAAAGCAGAGTGGTGAACCAAGGGTGGACATTGTGGCTTTCCAGAGGTTGGTCGAAAGGCAGGGAAGGGAAGTGGAGGTTCTTGGCCTTAGTATGCTGGGGGTTTAGATTTTACTCCTATTCAGGGACCAGAAATTAGGTTATGGGCTTTATCCAGGTGGCCAATTGGACTGAGGCACCATATAAAGATGAGATATAGGGAAACAGTGTATTAGAAAAAAGTCTGCTAGAGGGCACAGGGAAACAAGGCAAAAAGAGATGGAAGGCCTGCCCTGGCCTGGGTTCTGTGTATAAAAACAAAACAAGCAAACTAATAAATGCAGGTTGTCCTCTTTTTATGATATGGTGGCAGAGGGTCACTGGTTATATCACCTTGGCAAGTCCCTTTCCTTCTCTGGGTCTTGATTTCTTTGCCTTGCAGATGAGGGAGTTGTCTTTCCCGCTCTGTAAGCTGAGTCCTGAGCTAACAATCTCCAAGTTTCTTACTGTAGAAAGAAAGGCTCTGGAAGAAGTTACTTAGCATTTTATTAAGAAAGCAGTTGCAGATTGTGGCTTCTAAGCATTTACTTATTTATTTATTTTACAAAGTCATAATTCTAATTTATCTCCAGATGCTACTTAAAAGAAACAGTGGTGATTTTATCTTTTCTTATAGCTGAGTAGTATTCTATTATATGTATTCTATTATATGAAACAGGAGGCAAAGGCCAATGACTTTGGTTGCTTAAACCAAGAAAAATAGCAGAGGGCTCTTCAGTGAGAGTGACGTGGGAGGAAGTACAAGCCGAATGTGGCCAGTCTTTTCAGAGGGTGAAATGAAGTGTGAGCAGAGGCCTGGTGGTGAACGTAGTAGGCCAGTAGTCTCCCATCGAGGACAAGTGAAAGCATGACTGACTTTAGCCGCCAGCTCCCTGGGCGTGAATGCCTTGGGAGAGTGGGTGTGCATAGCTTTGTTACCTTTGTCTGGATTGCTGCTATGAAGCTTAAAGATTCACATTAATAAAGTGAAAACAAGTAACAAGAACAAAAAACTTTATCTTGTGCTGCAGGTTCCCATGCAGGGGAAGGGTTTCCAGGGTTCCAGTATTTGGTGATTGAGAAAACATTCTTGTTTACAGTGTCTGTCAACACACAGGCTCCCGCGATGCTTGGGGGAGAGGACCCCAGAAGTAAATGAACTTTGTGGCAGTTTACACACAGTGACTCCAGTTCTCAAGGAAACCAAATTTGAAGTGCTATAAAGAGATGGAACCCTCTTTTCAACCAGGATGCTGGGAAGCTGGATGTCCACATGCAAAAAGAATGAAGCTGGACCCTTACCCAACACCATATACAAAATTTAACTCGAAGTGGGACAAGGACCTAAGTGTTAGGCTCTAAACCAATAAAACTCCTAGAGGAAATCATAGGACAGAAGCTTCAAGTCATTGGATTTGCAATAATTTTCTGGATATGACACCAATGGTATGGATAACAAAACACAGACAGATTGAACTTCAGGAAAATTAAAAATTTTGTGCATCAAAAAACACTATCCACAGCCCAGCCTGTGTGGGTCAGTGGTGGAGCATTGACCTATGAGCCAGGAGATCATGATTGGATTCCAGTTAGGGCACATGCCTGGGTTTCAGGCTTGATCTCTAGTAGGGGGCGTGCAGGAAGGAGCTTACCAGTGATTCTCTCATCATTGATATTTCTCTCTCTCTCCCTCTCCCTTCCTCTCTGAAATCAATAAAAATATATTTTAAAAACACACACATACCACTACTCATAGAGTGAAAAGACAACCCACATGATAGAAAATATTTGCAAATTATGTACGTAATATGAGTTTAATATTCAGAATATAAAGAGAACTAGAACTCAACAAATACACACACGCAATCTGATTCAAACATGGGCAAAGAACTTGAATAGACATTTCTGCAAAGTAAGCATACAACCGTCCAATAAGCACATAAAAAGATGCTCAACGCCACTAATCATGAGGGTAATGCAAATCAAAACTGTGTGTGAGCCCTAACTGGTTTGGCTCAGTGGATAGAGCGTCGGCCTACGGACGGAAGGGTCCCAGGTTCGATTCCAGTCAAGGGCATGTACCTTGGTTGCAGGCACATACCCAGTGGGGAGTGTGCAGGAGGCAGCTGATTGATGATTCTCTCTCATCGATGTTTCTAACTCTCTATCCCTCTTCCTTACTCTCTGTAAAAAAATCAATAAAATATATTTAAAAAAAAACCTGTGTGTGATATCACCTCACACCCATTAGAATGGCTGCTATCAAAAAAGCAGAACACAGCAAACATTGGTGAGGATGTGGAGAAATGAGCCCTTGTGCACTGTTGGTGGGAATGTACTAGCAAATGGTGCAGTTGCTCTGGAAAATAGTATGACGGTTCTTAAAACAAACAAACAGAATTTACCATATTATCCAGTAATCTCCACTGCTCGGTATGTACCCCAAAGAATTCACAGCAGCGTCTCAAAGAGACATGTGCACCTCATACTTGGAGCAGCGTTATTCACAGTAGCTAAAATGAGGAAGCAACTCTGATGTTCATCAACAGATACATGGATAACAAAACGTGCTGTATAAATACCATGGGATGTTATCCAGCCTTAAAAAGGAAAGGAAATTCTGCAATGTGCTTCAACATGGCTGAGCCTTGAGGACATTATGCTCTGTGAAATAAGCCAGTCACAAAAAGTCAAATTCTGCCGGGTTCCACTTAAATGAGGTACTTTTAAAGTAGTCAAAGTCACGAAGACAGAAAGTATAATGGTAGTTTCCAGGAGCTGGGGGCAGGGGAGAATGGGGAGTTATATTATTTAAAAGGTATAGAATTTCAGTTTTATAAGATAATAAAGAGAGTTATGGGGATGATGGGGGTGATGGTTGCACAGCAATGTGAATGTATTCAATACCATCAAACTACACACTTAAAAATAAACAAGATGGCAACTTTTATATTATGTGTATTTGAGAGAGAGAGAGAGAGATGGAGCACAAGGCTTTAACTCCAGCACTTGAAGGCACTTTGATAAGGGACAGAAGTGGGTTTACCGGGAACAATTCTAATTTCAAGCTACCGTACTTGATTGCTGCTCTGTCCGCACAGCTGTGGTCAGTGATTCATTAGTTGGCCTCTATTGCTAAGCTTGGCTTTACTGCTTGGCTCCAGGCTCTCCTAATTCTGGCCAGTGGATTCTAGAAACACACACCCAGGCCCCCAGTGGTCAGGAAGGAATCTGCATCAATCCACCCCCTACTGTGGGGAAGGCAGGTCCACCAGAGTGTAAGCCCTAGAGTGTATGATTGTCAGGCACTGCGCTCACCCTGGCTCCAATCCTCCCAGGAATGTCCTTAGGTTGAACCTAGGCCTTCCCTGATTTTAGAGACAAAGAAATGGAAGATTCCAGAGGTAAGTGCTTTACTCATGTATCCTTCTATCTGCAATGCCTACCTACCCCCCTCCTGCCTGAGGAACGACCTCCTGGCCCCCATTTACCCCCCAGCTCCTTGTCACCTCCCCAAGGAGCCCTCCGGGTGCTCCTGTGATGTGATACACATAGTTCTCCCACTTTCCCCCCTGAGAGGGATTGAGATTGCCTGGGCAGCAGGCGCTGTGCATACATGACTTCATGTCCCTGCCACCTAGTGCAGCCTGGCCTAGGGAATGTTGTGAAATCCATGAATAAACAAGTGAATGGATGCACAAAAGAATAAATAAACAATATTTTAAGGTAGTAAATCTGCAAATGAGGAATTCATCCCGGTTTATGATCCCTTCGAATTTCTTATCAAGTCTCCCTCTTTACAGCTATTAACAGCCCTGGCCTGATCCCAGCCGGTAGGGTTTCAACTATCACGGAGACAATATTTAGAAGTTTTGTTTAGATCCTGCTGGCTCCATCCCAGTCAATGCTTTTGAGCCTCACTCCAAAAAGTTCTTCAATGGCACAGCGGCTTGAGTCGGAACAGGCCAGTTTAAAGCATCTCGCCTGTTGGCAATTGTTTTCAGCCCTTCCGTAATTAACTTCAGACTCATTAGTTCTGTGTACTCTTTAGGGAGACAGCAAATCCTCTGCAGGTTGTGCTGGTTTCAGAAAAGGTTTTCTTTTTATTTATTTATTTATTTATTTATTTATTTATTTATTTATTTATTTATTTATTTATAGTAAAAAAGGTTTTGATGGTCCCCAAGAGTTCTCTCCTTTTGTGGGTAAATAACTGGGGCTGGAAGGAGTGCCCTGTAGAAAGGCTGATAAAGGCCTTGCACCTGGGACTTGGTTTGCGAGGTTCACTAGGCAGTAACTGACTTCCCACCCACTGTAGTCACTCCAGGGAGGAGCACAGCTATGCCTCTGAGACCTTAGCTGCTAGCCATGACTTGGAGGGGGACAGGCTGGGGAGGAGTCAATTGAAAGCTTTTGAGCTGTAGCTCCTTCTCATCTCAAACTTGGCCCTTTCTACTTGAAGGTGTTATTTCACTACCCGTGTCACGGCTGCACCTATGTCAGGACAAGAGGCTGCTGACCCGACAGCTAAAGTAACTGGGATGCAAGTTCACTTTCGCTGCTGGAAGGCTTACAGAGCTGTTTCAAAGGGATCACCGTAGCGTTTCTTTAATTTGGCGCTGATGTTGTCCTTCCCAAGTGACCGTTGCCCACTCTATGGAGCAGGACTGGGCCACAGAGCTGGTTCACTGGTTTCACTTGGGCATGGCCTGTGCCAGGCTCTGTGGTCAGTGTGCTATTGGCATGAGTCCCTGTCTTTGACACATGCAGGTAGATTGGGCTTCCAGTCCTAAATCTCTGTGATTATTGCTGGATCAGGCAAAGGCAGTACAGAGGGGAACAGGGAAAACAGCACTACTTTCCAGCTGCAGAAAGAAAGAAAGAAAGAAATCTTGGTGTTGGGAGGTGTTTTGTTTTAAGTTAATTTCAGTGCTTTTTCTTCTGTAAACATGGTACTTCATTCCAGACTGGGGAGGGCATAAATTCACTCTTTCCACAAAGGTGATCCCTCTGTTGACGTGAGAATGGGTAAGTGGCATCTGGGATGAAGAACAATTTCTCTTATAGTGTGTTAGCCACACCCACTGCTCCCCAGTGAGACCCTGTATGACATACCCTGAGCAAAAGAGAAATACCAGAAGGATAAGAAAATTTAAAGCTTATGCATTGGGACAAGTCTTGGAAAGCTACTTGGAGAGAGTGAACACAGTTTTGAGGAGGCAGGATTGAGAGAGAGGAAGGGAGAGAGACCTGCACAGTTAGACCAGCTGGGGCGTGTGGCTTTGGAAACCTGTATCAGATCTACCACTGGGCTGAGCAGAGAAGGGCCAGTGGCAGCTTCCATGCCTCTGCCTTTCTGTCCACCCTTATACAACCATCTCGCTCACTCTCAAAGCCGAACCCCTGTGTGGCCAGATCTTTCCATGGTACCCACTGGACTCACGTTGCAAATTGCTCAGGAAATGTTATTTGCTCCATTTCTTAGGTGAGGAAACAGATGTGGAAAGGTGAACCAGCAGGCCTGAGGACACCCCCGTTAGTAAGGGTCGTTGAATTCAAACCCAAATCACTTGATGTCAAATGGCACGCTTTCTCTGCATTCTGGTTCTGAGAGAGATTCTAGGAACTCTTCCTGTACTGATCTGCTGCCTTGCCATTATCCAACTTCCAGCAGAGTGTTAATACCATCCTCTGTGACCCAGCGGTTTAGAACTATTCACGACTCTATGAACATCATACATCCCATGGCCGTGGGAAAGCCAGCTGCCACTCTCCCAAAGAGGGGGGAGGTGTCAAGATGGGATGGCTGTGTTGGACCGGCTTGTGCTTCTCCGAGGTTGGCTTGTGGCCGGGTAGTTGCAGAAGTCCGGTAGTCTTAGCTCTGTTCACTGGTGGTGGTAGTGGCGGTGGTGGGGAGCTAGGGGATGTGAGTTGACAGGTATGGGGAATCTGCCACATTCACGCATGGCACTCCCTTATGCTGCATGGTGGGAGGACCTAGGAGGGCATATTCTCTCTTCCAGCTCCTGGCAGCCAAGCAGCAGGCCTGTGGCCTAAGTGTGCTGACTGGATGCTTCTGCCTGGGATTCTGATATGACTGGAGTGGCCCATGGTGCAGAGGGGGTCGGGGGTGACACAGCAGCAGCATGGAGCCAATGCCTGGTGGGGCAAGCGTGGTGGCCAAGCAGAATGCCCCTGTGGGTGATCCTGGCTGGGCTGGCCTGGCTCCTGTGGTTTGCAAGCCCGGATCCCCAGCCCTCCCTGAGAGGCTCTCTTTCAATAGACTCTTTCTTCAGTGATGGCCTCTGCCGTTTGCATCTGAAAACCCAACTCTGCAGCCAGAAAGAGGTAGAATCAGGGTTCAAATTGGGCTTCTCCAGACACTATAAGCCCATTATGTATTCTTCTATACCCCCCCAAAAACCTATGAAAACCTCAGTGACTGCCAGATCCTGTCCAGTTTAAGACTTCATGGGAAATAGATTTATGAGTAGATCAATGATTAAATAGATCAATGGTGATCATATGCACACATATGTATATCACACACACACACACACACACACACACACACACACACACACACGTTTAAATTGATTGGAAAGTTTTCATGAAAGAAATGAGTTAAGCTTTATGTTGCTGGCATTTCCAAAGGAGGGAAGTGGACAGAACATTTTCTGAGTGGCTGTGGGCACAAGAGGCATGGGTAGGCGATAGAAGTGATGTGTTGATTAAGAACAGATTGGGGCGTCAGGCAGATTGACTTCCATTCTAGGTCTACTATTTATTATTCCCTGTGACATTGGATCAATTATTTATCTTCTTTGGACCTCAGTTTTCTTATCTGCAGCATGGGGATAGTAATACCTATTTTGTAGAGATTCAAAGCAGCATACAGTGCTTGGCCCATGGTAAGTGCAGTAAATGAGAGTTATTATTTTTATTTAAGTGTGTTGCCTAGTTCTCACAGCAATGCTAGTAGTAGATGTTTATCCTTTCCTAAATAAGTTTAGGAATCCTAACTTGTTGGCATGGCCTCTTACCTCCTTCTAGAACGGGAATGTGGATGTGGGCAAGGAGCAGAAGAGATGGGGAAAACAATCAAACACTATATAGTTCTGTTTGAGCCTAAAGTGTCTTCTGTTTATCTGTTTTTGGGTTCATTATTGAACTGTTAGTCCATAATGCACTTAACCTATTCATTTTACTTGCCATTATACCCAAGACAAACATAGATTTAAAAGAGGCTGCAATAAAGGAGGGGTCCTCAGCATTTTATGATAAATTATGATACAATTCCCCTGACTGGGGTTCGCCATGTTATCCCCGGCCTCCTGACAGTCAGATGCGGATGCACCAGGCAAGCCCACAGCTCTGCGCATCCCTGCAGAGCTAGCTCCTCATCCTGGGGGTGCTGCTCACCCCGTGTCCCAGGCACCACGGGCAGGTTCTGAGTGGCACCAGTCCCCAAGCAGCCCCTTTACCAAGGAAGCGACGATGGTTTGGAGGAAGCAACTGAATCCACTTAGAAAACAAGTCGGTCAACACATATTCATTAGTGAATACTTAGTAGTAACTCATGTTGTATTCTATCACACGAAGTAACAAATACAAAGTCTTCGCCAGGATGCTTAGCAAATAGCAGGCACTACGGGAATTTTCAGATCCCTTCTTCTTTCCTCATGCAAACTCTGTAGCTTGTAAAAAAATTTTATCTGAATTAACATGTAATTCTCACAATGATTTTAAGAGATGTGTATTGTTTTTCATCTCTGCTTAACAGAGGTGGAAATCTAGAATTTGGAAACAGAATTTTTATAGGATTGTGCTGTCTGAAATGGTAGGATAGGGGCTTAACCCCAAATCTTTTGACACCAATTCTATATTCATTCCTTCTCCGTTTGTGGATCAGCTGCCTTGTGCTGGGCTGGGCCCTGCCTGAAAGGAACTCACACTGGTTAGGAGAGTCTTTCCTTTTTGCCATCCTGTCTGAGACAGCACCATTTTTGTTTCTGGCTCTAATTAATGATCCATTCATACCCCAAGGCCAGAGGATGAATAGCTATATTCAGGTTTCCAATTTATGGTAATTTGCTTTGGAAACCAACCAGTTTCAGGTCTCTGTTTCAATCTGCCCACACAACTCCTAGCTCAACTGTCAAAAATGATATGGAATGTGTAAATATTTTTACAAGGCCCCAAAGAGGGCCATTTTAGGGGTTCATGAAATGAACTCTCTTTAGTCTGGGGAACAGGGAGGAAGCTGCCCCAGAGTCAATGCGCGCTCAATGGTTGTGTTTTTGTTTTTAGTTTGTTAGTGTTTGTTTTACAAGACACAGCGGGGTTTATTGCTTACCCTGGTAAGGGAGACAGCTACTTCCACAGAGGCTTGCTAACATCTCAGAGGTGTGAGGGTAAAGTTGGGTTATTTATTGAGACTTTGAAGTCTGCTCTAATGCAAGTCTTTCAATGTGGTGCTTGATTTTGATTGTGTTATTGTTTTAAAGCTTGAGAATTATTATCTGGAGAGGAAAGGCTTAAAAAGCCCTTCTAAAGTTTGGGGCTATTATCCAGGTCTTCCTTTGGAAGCATTGTAACATAATTAGTCCCAAGACACCGGTGACATATATGTGAGCACATGTGGCCACTTTGATGTTTCTTAGTTCACTACGACTTCCCAATTTAATCCCAGGACAAATCCTCCTTCCCTCTCCATACTTCCAAAGATGGAACTTTCTGGGAGCAACATTTATATATGATACAATAATAATCATAACAATCAAAATAATACCCATGGCCAACATTTATTGGAGCAGCACATACATGACAATGGAATAATCATACCAATCACAGCAATGCGTATTGCTAACATATGCTGACCCCCACTTTGTTCAGAGAACTGGTCTAAGTGCTTTACATGATTCTTCCTATTAAGCTATTAGGCCCCCTCACAATGCTGGGAGGTGGGTATGATTTCTTCTTATTTATAAGTTGGGATAATGAGACTTACCAAGGTTAAATAACTGGGACAAGGTGTTAAACAGTGCTGGGGCCAGAGTTCAAGCCAAGGCTATCTGAGCCCAAACCCACTTGCTCCTAACTATTATGCTATAGAAGCCCTCTCTCCTTTTAAAATGATGGTTTCTACAACTACCTTTCCTAAAGCAATGTCCAGATGTTTGCTCACCAGGGGAAAGCCTGACTCTCTCACCTCAGAACTCTCTTCTTTCAACCCAGAAGAAAGTTTGGCCTTTTATTCGCGGGTAAGTGACCAGGTGGAGGCTGCCTCACTTTGTGCTGTTCCAACCAGTTTCCTGATTTCCCAGGGAAGCTCTCCAGGTAGAAAACGATTTCCTCAGTGACTGATGGCCCACCTCCTGGCCCCTCCACCAGAGTGAGTCCATAGCTTTGTGACTCTTGGTTTAATTTTTTAAAAGTATATTTTTATTGATTTTAGAGAGAAAGGAAGGGAGAGGGAGAGAGAGATAGAAACATCAATGAGAGAGAAACATGAATTAGCTGCCTCCTGTATGCCTCCTACTGGGGATCTAGCTGAAACCTGAGCATGTGTCCTGATTGGAATCAAACCAATCAAACTTCGTGGTATCAACCACTGAGCCACACCAGCTGGGCATGACTCTTGGTTTCTTTAAGGTGTTTCTGTTGGTTCCCAATTGCTTGACTCATGTTATGACAAATTAGTGATGAAGACACTTCCTTGGGCTAGAAGGAATGAATATTCAAATAAACAAGGTAAAACTGTCAACATAAGAGGTGGCTGCTGTAGAGAGGGAGGACTTTGAGCAACTGGTTCATTTATTTCTCTGGCTTTCGGCAGACATATCTGATTGTTCCTGGCAGATGAAAGTCTACCATTTTCAAAAGCTCCATAGAGAAGGAGATTTCACTGTTCCCTGTAACTGTGCAGAACAGTTGGGTAATTATTTTCATAGCTAATCGAATACCTCCACCTGGCAATCTTGATTTTATTTCTAGTTTTTCCTAGGGAACAATGAGCAAAGGATTGCCCACCTAATAGAAGGGGTCACAGTTGTTCTGCTTTTGTGTCTTAGGAACTGGGCCTGCAGTGGAAGAAAGGACTCAATGGCCTTTGTGAAGTATAGAGGGTGAGGGGAGAAGTGAGCCCCAAACTCAAGCTCAAATGTGGAGGCCAAGTCCTGGAGATCAGGAACTGTGGCCTTAGGACTTCTGGAGTTTCTGTATGTTCTGTTTGCTTAGCTAGTGCCTGTCTTCCCATTGTGAAAACACTTTATAAAGAAAGGCTTTGTGTACTTGCTTCCAGGGTAGCCAAGAGGAGGATGAGGAGGCAGCAGGGTGCTGGTTGAATGACTTAGGAAATTGGGGGAGAGAATGGCTTTGAGGGGCTTCTCTTTCAGGAGAGGATGCAGGCTGTCTCCGCCACCTGAAGGACAAAGAGATAAGAAGCCTGGGGAGTGACTTGGGGTCTCAGAAAGGATCCTGACATTGAGCAGTGGAACCCATCAGAGTTGGTATGAGTCCTACCATGGTCTTTAACACACTCGTAAACTGTGAGTAAAGTTCACGGCAGCCTGACAAAGCTCTGGGAAAATCACACCTCCTCCCGAGTGGTGGCTTCTGTACACTTTGTATTTTTATCTGTTCCAGGCAAAGAGTATAATTTCATTTTTTATATTTCAATTACAGTTTACATTTAATTTTATTTTGTATTAGTTTTAGGTGTACAGCATAGTAGTTAGACAATAATATACTTTGCAAAGTGGTCCCCCTGTTATTGCAAGTACCCTCCTGGCACCACACTAGTTATTACAATATTATTGAGTATATTCCCTGTGCTGTACTTTACATCCCTGTGACTATTTTGTAATTACTGATTTGTACTTCTTAATCCCTTCACTTTTTTCACCCAGTCCCCTAACCCTACTCCCCTCTAGCTACCATCAGTCTGTTCTCTGTATCTGTGAGTCTGTTTCAAAAAGCTATGGTACATATACACAATGGAATATTTACTTGACCATTAAAAAGAATGAAATATTATTTGTAACAACATGGGTGGATCTAGAAGGTATTCTGCTAAGTGAAATAAGTCAGTCAGAGAAAGACAAATACCAGGTGATTTCACTTATATGTAGAATCTAAAGGACAGAATAAATGGACAAACAAAATTGAATGAGAAATGAGTTATTTTATATGGAAAGAAAAAATGGGGGAAGAAAAGAAAACATTTCTTGAAACAGGTGGACTTTTGGAAACATAGATTTTCAATTTAGAAGGCAGGTACCAACAAATAAATAAGCAAAACAAAATAATAAATGAGGAAAAAGAAGACAATAAAGAGAGAACACAGATGCCTTATTCCAATATCATGTGTCTTATCACATGCAATGACTTTCCAGTCTTCCATTTATTCCATAAGTGTTTATTAAATACTCTCCCATGTCTAGGAATGGCACTGTTTGCCCTGGACGAAGGCCCTGACGTAAAGGAGGTGGATGGTGGTAAGTGAAAGATGGAGGTCCAGAGCTTGCCCTGGGGCTCAGCAAAGGCCAGATCCATCTCAGCTGTGACCACACAGGAAAAGCTGGGGAGAAGGAAGCCTGAAAACTTGGACTTGAGGAGTGGCAGGTGGGATTTGGTCACGTCAGTCGGAGGATGTCCTCGGTGGGGAGAATAGCAAGGACCCAGGCACAGAATGAGACAGAGTAGGGCTCAGTACAAGGAGAAAGCTGGGACTAAAGGAGGCCTGAATGGGCTGGAAGAAAATAGTGTTGGAAGGAAATTCAGAGCCAAGATGTGGAGGTTCTTGAATTCCTTCATTTGGTGGTCGGTGGGGAGTCATCGGAAGATTTTGGCTTGTCAATGAGTGGCTGGAAGAAGTGGGGTGCAGACCTTGGGTAATGCTCTGGTTCTAGGGTGACTGCGAAAGCCCGTCTCCTCCTGCCCACTGAAAATGATGAAGTTATCCGGGTAATTACCAGCGAAACCAGGAACCAATAGCCTGCTTCAGGGTACAGGGATGGTGCTGCTGGGAAAAGAACTGTGAGTGAGAAAAATGTTATGAAAGTTGCTAGGCAACTCTGGGTGATGTAAACGATGACTTCTGACCCCATCAACACCTCTCAGCTACGATTTGCTCTGAATCCTGCTAGTCCCAGCTCATGGCTCACTCTCTGATCACTGGGAAGCTGAACAACACCCCCTTTTTTGGAGAGTTTACATATTACACATTAAGGAATTGCCTGGTAGAGGATATACTGTAAACATACACAAATAGTTACTGGTCATGGGACGGCGGCTTTGTGTTCCCCAATCACACTGACCTTCCACGCTGTGGAATTCTGAAGAACTAAGTGAAGTTATATGAAAAATCCAACCCCAGATAATCATGACCAAATCACATGTGTTCCAGTGTCATTCCTCCATGCTAAGGTGAACAATCCTGTAGCTGCAGGGAAGTATTATCTGGAAGTTGAACACTTGTGTACCTTAATGGCAGTACAGCATGCCGTCATCACATACTCATTTTGAGGCCCGGTGGGCAACACATGTATTTAAAACTCCATCTGTCTCACTGTGTGCTCATGTCTGGAACAGCAGGGAACATCCATTTCCCTTCCTTCCACTTGCATGGTGCTCCTTGGAGTCTGACCTCCAGATGTGAACACTCTTCATCAGCCCCCCCAGCCCTTCCTCTTACGTTAAGCATTAATTACTGTAGAAGCTAGAGGTAGGGCTTGCTCAAATAGGTGCTCATTAAACTTTGTGGTCATAGGGAATAGCACCTGCCTTTTCACTGACACCCTTTGACATTGGTTTATAATATAGAAGTCTAAATCTTTAAAGACGGATCCACGGGTTTAGATTGAAATATGTTTCATCTTGTTTTCTGTGTTTATGGTACTTCCCCATGACTCGGAATGGGAAGGCGGGAAGGCAGGAAGCCGATGACATCACTCTTCAGCCTGAGACCACCAAGGCGCTCAGCTGTGGCTGAGCAGATTGGGTTTGTTGCTCATTGTAGTGGGGAGGACACACAGCGAGGGGGTTTGGGGGCGTGTCAGCAAGAGGGTGTGAGACAGGAATTACAGGGTTTGGGCTGCATTAAGTGCTTTGGGGGAGGGTTTGAGGAAGGGTTGCTTTGATCTGCATTGGATGCTGTCAGGAAGTAGGGAAAATCCCATGGCTGGGGATCTTAATAATTCTTATGTAGAAGGCAAAAAGGACAGAGGAGGCTAGAGCTTTGACTGGGAGAGAGCAGCGGCCAAATGATCCTATTTGCCAGAGCAGGGAGATGTTGGTCATTTGTTTTAGCCATGTTCTAATCTTTGTGTCCAGACGGATGGTCTTGTTTTTGTCTTGATCCATCCTGGTCAGAGAATGGCTGTGTGGTGTCGATGTTCTGTGAAAGTGTTTATGTTCCACAGAGGAACACCAGGGCCTGGCTGTGAGTGTCGGGCCAGCTTCGGTGATGAGAGCTTGTGTCTTTGTCACCGACATAGCAGAGAGAGCTTGGAGCCTCAGCCTTGATTGCGCCTAAGTGCCACAGGAAGCAGGTAAATGATAACTGGGCTGCAAACAGAAAACGCCCACCTTGAAACTCTCAGTCCAAAGCAGGTTCCATTCCTAACGCATACACATTCTTTATGAAGGGGAAATTTGCATTTAACATTTTAGTTGGTACTGCCTGTTTGGGAGCATGGAAAAGTTGTCTCTAAGTTAAAGAAACGGGTCTAAGTTTATTTCAATGTGGACAAGAGCCTTGTCTTTTTAAGTTCTCCGTTCCTCCCAACACTGTCAGCATCTTCACGGGGCACCGTGAGGGGTTTCTTTTCTTGGGATCCAAATACCACAGATATACAGGGTGACCCTTAGATACACAAGCTGAGGAGCAAGCAGGTTTGAAATGGGATGTGGTTACATGCTCTTCAGAAAGACTGCTTTCTATTAAAACTTGGTGGGGGACATAGGAGTGTCCTAAGAGAGGCAGAAGGGTTATTGCTTAACCCAGTAGACTGTGTATTCAGGCAGACCTGGGTTTGAGTGATCCCATACCTCCCATTTACCTGCTGTTTTTGTCTTGACCAAGTTACTGAACCTCAGTTACTTCCATTGTAAAGTGGGGATAAATACACCTACCCATAAGTGTGTTGAGAGGAGTACACCCACTGTGACAAAGGGAAGCACATTGCTTGCATATGTGTGTCAAACATGGCGCTTTATTTGTAGTTACCAGATAATTGCTGCCCACCATTCAGTCCTCTAAGTCCAGGGTGATTGAAGGGCGATGACAGTGAAGGTCTCCTGAGGGTCTTCCTTTCATTCTCGGATGCTGCGGTGATGGCTGACTGTTGTGAAAGGATTATTTATTTGATTTGGAGTCAGGTGACCTGAGTTCTAACTCTGGCTTGGTCATCAATCAACTGTAAAACTTTGAACAAGTCTCTTAATCTTTTGATCCTCAATTTGTTTATTTATAAAAAAAGAAGTAATAATGCCTGATCCTTTGCACCACCCAGAGGTATTGTTAGAATGAAATGAAAACTAATAACTATCAATAAATACTTATGTGACAGCACCACATGCAAACAAAGCGTGTCTCAGAAGCACACAGCATTATCAGATATAAGACTCTGTTAAAGAAACTTAGGAATTGGTCATAAATTTTTTCTAAAAAGTTGAGTTTAAAGTGGATGTCTATAGAGCATATTCTTTTTTCTTTCTTTTTTCTCTTTGAGATATAACATACAAAAGTACAAATTTTGACATGTTGACCTTCATGTAACTGCCACCCAGATTAAAGTCAATGTTTCTAGAAGTCTTCCAGAAATCTTCATTATGTCCCTTCCTAGCCAACACCTCTCCCCTCCAGAGGTCACCACTTGTGCCACCTTTGATTCGTTTTGGCCTGTTCGTTAACATCATATAAATAGAATCATACAGTATGTTCTGGCTTCTTTTGTTCTCATAATGATTGTGAAAGTCATTTCAGTCGTTAGTTATTTTTGGAAATGATGAGTGGTGTTCCTTTATATGATCACACACACTTCCTCTGTCTACACCAACCATTCTACTGTTGATGGATATTTGTGCTATTTCTGACTTCTACCTGTTCTAAGTAAAGCTGCTAGGAACTTTCTTATCTTGTAATATTGGCTTCCATTCTAAAATTTTAGAAGTGTTTCCCAGAAAACATTTGGACTAGGATGAGTAACACGAAGCATCAAACATTTAAACGAAGGCCTCCATACCTCTAGGACAGTGAGAATTTTGAATGCAACTTTCTTGTAAGTAAATGACAACCTCGCAGAGCAGTGTTTAGCATTACTTCTCCCTTTGGCACAGAAGCATAAGCGGCCACAGCGGTGGTTTTCATGCTGAGACTGGTTGTAAAGTGAAAAACAATTTTTTTTTTTTAAAGAGTAGAAAATAAGAGAAAAACGTAAACTCTTTAGGCCTGGGAAGGGAAGAATTGTATATTAGGACTTTCGTTTAACTGATACATGCAAGTATTTTCTGAGTTGCAACTCTAAAGGGAAAATTGTCCCAAACCCCATCTGGGATAGAAGCCTGAGAGTGATGAAATTCATAACCTCCTTCTGGGAAGAAATTAGCATTCCAGGTAAAACACCAAAGTGATTTTCTGATGAACTTTCAAGGTATAAAACTTACCTACCTACCCTTTTGACTGTTAATGAGTATCAGTCACGAATCTAGCAACCTTTAGGCAAACATTTATTTTCTTTAGTTGTTAGTCTAACAATGAACCATCTTCTTTTTTTTCTTTTTTTAAATAGTGTCCTCACCACAAATAGATCTTTGGATGGCCTACCAGAGGCCGTTTCCTTTGCAGCAAGATTGCAGAAATAACTTTAAAATGTAATTCATAAATTAAACTGATGAAAAGTCTCCTTAACACTATGTAAAATGTATTTCTATTATATTTTATGGGGCAGAACATGTGGAATTAAATAATTTCTTGGATTCAAACACCAGATCTCTGCAGTGGTCAGAAGCAGGGCTCTAGGACTGCTCATCCCCAGATGACACCTTCAAGAGAGGAGACCAGGTGAAGGGCTCGCCAAGGGCACAGAGGCTGCACAACAAGTGAGGCAAACAGGGTTCATGCCAGGACACGGCCTGTGGGCTGAGCCAGGCCCTGAGAGGGAGGGCTCAGTGGCTTCAGAGAGCTGACTAGTGTGGCCAACAGATGGAGGGCAGGGTCTGAGGACTGAGAGCGAGAAGCTGGAGTCTGCAGTCAGCCATAGGGACAATCAGCCCTGGGTCTTGCGTCTTCTTAGAGGTCCTGGCCCTGGCAAGCAGCATCTTCTGGCCTCACTAGATGGTAAGATTCATGAAGGCAGCATGTTGCCTGTCTTGCCCTGTGATATGTACCCTAGCACATAGTGGGTACGGAATAAACATCTGTTGAAAGAATGAACGTGCTCTTTCTGCCACGAGGGTCCTGATGTCTCTCTCCCTGCCCAGAGGTCCTCCCTGTGTTTCCTCAGACAGATCAGGGCCCAGCTCAGGACTGGTTGGCAATTAATCTCCCTGGTTCCTGGGTTTCTACATTACCTGCTTCTTTCCCAAAGGGTCAGGGGCTGGAGCCTGACAGGTGGGTTTTGACCAGGGTCCCCCAAATATGTGGTTACCTGGAACCTATTTCCAGGGACTTAGTGGAAGCTGGATCAGAGTATGACCAGTCAGAGAAAGGAGGAAATTAACAGAGAAAGAAAAATAAAGCATAGATGATTATTGTGGAACAGCACAGAAGATGAAGGGAAAAGAGAGTGTATTTATGTACCAATAAACAGTGAATGAATATTAAATGAGCAAATTCCTAAAAATGTCTCGAGATACCTTATAATTCCATACAGGTTACTATGCATTCAACTGGTGACCTGCTATTCTACATCTTGAAATGACAAATTTTAGAATATAAAACCTAAGACAAACCATCTTGCATATCTCTTCATTTATTGACTCTGCTGGAAGCAATTGAACCTGAGTTATAAAAAGCAACTTTCAGAATGAGCTGGTACTACATATTTCAGAAAATATGTCATCTACTTTCCTTCCCCCACATAGCTGAGTATTTAAAAGCAGGTTGATGGTTTATTTCTTGACTTGCTTGTTTCCATTGTGTGTTAGCCTGGGTTCTGCAGAAAGCAGAGGCTGAACAAAAGGCTTATTGATGAGGATTTTACTGGGGAGTGTGATCCCAGGGAACGGAGTCATTTAGCTCTTAGCCTGGCCTTGATTTTCTGTCCTTGATTTTCTGTCCCACTTGCTGGTTAAAGGGGAAAAATGATTTTCATCAAAGTCCCTGAGGAGAGGAGGGAAAATTCAATTGAGTGACTGTTGGAAAGCATTGTTGAAATCAGCGGAATAGCCCTGCACTTTATAACATGTAAACTATCTCCTAATATTATAGTAATAAGGATTTTCCATGGGCGAACGATGTGGGAGGCATTGTGAGAGACATAAAACATGTAAGATATACTCCCCTCACAATACAGGGGGAACTTATACACGTGCTTCATTAATATGAAGTCAGAGAACCACGTGCTGAGCGGTGTGGGTCAGAGATGGAGGCTGTCAGAGGGGATTTTACTGCATCCAGAGAGCCACCGTGGAAAAATGGGGGTAGGAAGTCCAAGATCAAGGTATCGGCAGGTTTGGTTTCTCCTGAGGCCTTTACAACTCTCATTAACCCAGGATTAATGAGGGTTAATACTGTTGTGAAATACAATCTAAGCCTAAGGTGCTTCCTTCTTAGGAAGGAAGCACCTTAGGCTTAGATTGTATTTCACAACATGGTCAATGTTTTTGTTTGTCTGGTTTTCATAAAGTAGAATGGTGAGAAAATATTTTATCTAATTAGAGTTTCACTGAAAGTTCATAAGGTACCTTTTCTAGTAATTCTAGTTTCTGGCCATTTTTCTGTGATGCTGAAACATGTGGATGAAGAGAGAAACATTCAATCATCTGTCTGGTTTCTTTTGTTTCTTTGCTTGATTGAATTTTAAACTGTTCTTCCAAATGTTGGCAGCATGCAAGCTGAGACAGGGCAAATGACAGAGATTTAATCCTGGGTTAATGAGAGTTGTAAGGGAATAATCACGGACATGTTGCCTTGCGTCAGTGTTTACTGCATGAGCCCGAGATTAATTTTATTTTAATTAGGATCATCACTGTGCCTTCAATTTCTTTAATAAATGCCAGGTCAAACCCATTACTTACTTCACAGCTGTGAATGAGTTCCATTCTTGGTTAACATTTGCATATTCCGGAGGTCCTTTTTTCTTTATGCATGAGGAAATCCTCTTTCTGTTTCATGTTTAGGATATTTAACTGGTTGGTTCTGTCAAATACTAACAGAAATAACATTCATGATCACTGCTCCTTAGGTCGAATGGACTCATTTGACTTTGGGTAAAACTTGACAACATCTAACAAAAATTATCTATTCTTAAGACAAACCTTAGATGACTCTTTCAGTTAGGCCAACCTCAACACATCCACCATGTACTGAATTGTGTCCTCCTTTCCCCCATTCATATTTTGAAGCCCCAATTCCCAATACCTAAGAGTAAGACTGTATATGGAGATAGGGCTTTGAAAGAGGTGATTAAGTTAAAATAAGGCTATTAGGGTGGGCCCTAATCCAATCTGACTGATGTCCTTGTAAGAAGAGGGAATTTGGACACAGGATGAGACACCAGGGATGGGCACAAATGGCCCCCTGTAAGCCCAGGAGAAAGGCCTCAGGAGAAACCAAACCTGCCGATACCTTGATCTTGGACTTCCTACCCCCATAACTATGAGAAAATATATTTCTGTTGTTTAAGCTATCCTATCTATGGTATTTTTTTATGGTAGCCCTAGAAAACTAATACAACATCCCATACCAAATTTATTTCTTTCCCTACCTAAACTCATTCATTCTGCAACAGAGGCATTTACTGAATAGCCATGAAATACCCTTAGAGGAGAGGACCAAGATGGCGGCATAGGGCGGACGCCTGATTGTTGCCTACCACAACAATTTTGAAACTACAACTGGAAAACAGAGCAGACACCATCCAGAACTACCGGAGGGCTGGCTGAGCAGATGCTCTACAACTAGAGTAAAAGAGAGGGGGACGCGGGATGATGCTGATGCCGGTGAGCCAAAGATCTCACTTTAAAATCTACGGCTCTGGAAGATGGCGGCGGAGTTGAACGGCTGATCTGTTGCCTCGCATGGCAGTTTCGGAAATACAACTAAAAGATGGACTGGTGAGCGCGGCGACTCCTGCTCGCGTCTCCCCAGGCCGGGCGGCTGCTCCTCTCAGTCAGCACCTCAGCCGGGGCCATGAGCTCGTGGGCGGCCGCGGCAGCTGCTATGGCGGTGGCCGCGGACTCGGCGCAGTGGCCCTCGGTGAAGGAAGAGACCATCTTTCTGCAGGAAGGGCCCATCCGTGTCACCGACCTGGCCGAGCTGCCCAGTGAGATCCTCGGGGCCCCGGAGGCCGCCGACACCGACTTGGAGGATTTTTAGGATTTCAAGTCCTTTAGCCATTTTGAGAGAGGAGAACCAAGAAGGCGGCAAAGTTAAACAAATGAACTGCGCCGCGCACAGCAATTTCAAAAATACAACTGGAGGACAGAGCGTCTGCCACCCAGAACCACAGGAGAGCTGGCTGAAGGGTGGATTTACAGCTAAGAGGGAAGAGGACAGAGCGAACTCGGAAGGGATAAGGTGCGGAGGCGCGTGGGTCAGACTGGTGGCGGGGGAAGGGTAGTGCGGCTTTTTTTCCAACCCTAGGGGAGATTAGCTCCCCATCACCCTGAAATCCAGCTTCTGGGGATGCGCGGGAGACCCAGACGCCTGCGGGGAGAGGCTGGACTCTCGGCCTTCGTGTCGGAGAGTGGGAGTAACTTCCTTGCGGAGGTGCACCCAGCAATCAGTGTTTGCTGCGCTGGAGTGCGGAACGAGGGGGCTTAGAAACGTGGAGAGCAGAAAAAGCAGACTTGCAGCCATTGCGGTTCGCCACGCCATGGCCTGGTGGCGCCCTGAGACCTCGCCCCGCCCTGAGACCCGCCCCGCCCTGGGACCCGCCCCGCACGTTTTGCAGACCCACCTGGGCTCCAAGCAGCGGCTTTTGCATGTGGGTGGCCTGCCCTGTGGCAGCTTGACCAGATGAACTGCGGTTCTAGTCGGACTGCTCCAGGGCCGCTTAGACAGGAGGAGGAAACTGCAGTTTTTGCTGCAATTCCTGCTGAGTGGCCTCAGGCAGTAGCTGACCTACACCCCATTGGAGACCCAGAAACGAGGGCATCTAGTGGTCAGTGTGAGATGACACCAGATTTCAACCACTCGCATAAGGGACACATTCAAGAAGCTGACTCAGTGAGCGCCAAAGCCTTGCTGCAACAAGATCCGGCCCATCAACGTGTCTCCTGCACAGCAACTCTTCCTTTATAGACACAGAGGGTCCTCACGGACAATTGGCCAGGAGGACAATTCCTCCCAGTGACACCAACAACAATCAAGACTTAACTATACAAAGGAGGACCAAGATGGAGGCATAGGGCGGAAGCCTGATTATTGCCTACCACAACAATTTTGAGATTATGACGGGAGAGCAGAGCAGACACCATCCAGAACCACCGGAGGGCTGGCTGAGCAGATGCTCTACAACTAGAATAAAAGAGAGGGGTACGCGGGATGATGCTGATGCCGGTGACCCAAAGATCACACTTTAAGAACTATGGCTCAGGCGACACAATGGCAGCCTGGAACGTGCTTGGCGCAGTTCCCCCGGCGGTCTCCGGCTGAGAGGACGGCTCTACTCGCTGCCAAGCATGGACAGACAAGCCCCTGAGAGACATGGGGTGGGAGACTCCGCGCTTGCTGACCTCCGAGTCCTTCAAGAATCTCAATGTCCTGGAAGCGGCCAGGTGCGCACGCTCGGCGACTGGCCACCGCTGCAGACCCAAAGGCCGACGCAGCGACCCCGGACCAGCCCGCCACCGCGCACCGGGCACACCAGAGCTTCGCCGAGCCCGCAGCCCAAAGAGTTCTGCAGCAGCCGCCCTGGAGCTCTGAGAAAATGGCCGAAGGAATTGCTGAGAGGGAATTGACCAACAGGAATTGGGATCAAGAAGACGAAACCCCGCTGGGTCCCGGGTCCGGGTGAGGCCGCGCGCCCCTGGGTCAGGGTGAAGCTGGGAACTGGGTCGGGGTGGGGCTGGGTCCCGGGTCCGGGCGAGGCTACATGCCCCTGGATCCGGGTAAGGCCGCACCCCCCTGGGTCTGGGTGAGGCTGGGTCCCGGGTCTGGGTGGGGCCGCCCCCCTGGGTCAGGGTGAGGCTATGCGCCCCTAGGTCCGGGTGAGGCTGGATCCTGGGTCCGGGTGGGGCTGTGCACCCCTGGACCCGGGTGAGGCCACGCGACCCTGGGTCCGGGAGAGGCCACGCGCCCCTGGGTCCGGGTGAGGCTGTATCCCGGGCTCGGGTGAGGCCGTGTACCCCTGGATCCGGGAGAGGCTGGGTCCCGGGTCCGGGTGAGGCCTCGCGCACCTGGGTCCGGGTGAGGCCACGCAACCCTGGGTGTGGGAGAGGCCACGCGCCCCTGGCTCCGGGTGAGGCAACGCGCCCCTGGGTCCGGGTGAGGCCACACGCCCCTGGCTCCGGGTGAGGCCACGCGCCCCTGGGTCCGGGTGAGGCCACGCGCCCCTGGGTCCGGGTGAAGCTGGACCTCGGGTCGGGTGAGGCTGTGTGCCCCTGGATCCGGGTGAGGCTGGGTTCCGGGCCCGGGTGAAGCCACGCGTCCCTGGGTCCGGGTGAGGCCATGCGCCCCTGGGTCCGGGTGAAGCTGGATCCTGGGTCTGGGTGAGGCCGTGTGCCCCTGGATCCAGGTGAGGCTGGGTCCCGGGTCCGGGTGAGGCCGTGCGCCCCTGGATCCAGGTGAGGCCACGCAACCATGGGTCGGGGAGAGGCCACGCGCCCTGGGTCTGGGAGAGGACACGTGCCCCTGGGTCCGGGTGAGGCCACGCGCCCCTGGGTCCAGGTGAGGCCATGCACCCCTGGGTCCGGGTAAAGCTGGAGCATCCCGGGTCCAGGTGAGGCCGTGTGCCCCTGGATCTGGGTGAGGCTGGGTCCCGGGTCCGGGTGAGGCCGCGCGCACCTGGGTCCAGGTGAGGCCACACGCCCCCTGGGTCTGGGTGAGGGCACGTGCCCCTGGGTCCGGGTGAGGCCACACGCCCCTGGGTCTGGGTGAAGCTGGATCATCCCGGGTCCGGGTGAGGCCATGTGCCCCTGGATCTGGGTGAGGCTGGGTCCCGGGTCCGGGTGAGGCCGCACGCACCCGGGTCCAGGTGAGGCCACGCGCCCCCTGGGTCCGGGTGAGGCCACGTGCCCCTGAGTCCGGGTGAAGCCGTGCCCCTGGGTCCGGCCGAGACCAAACCAGAGGGTGTCAGACCTGCATTACCACCATTTGTCCACCATCCAGAGCTGAGGGGTCAGTACCGACATGTATACATAAGGAACTGGTGGACATTGATATTGGGTCTCAAAAGAACTGTTGGTCCAGAAAGAAACTCACTACAGACTGATTCATTTGCCTGTCAGCCTAACTATTATTGCTCATCTCACATTCAGTTCTTATAAGTATATCTCTAGTGACACATGATCTCGCTCACCTAGGGGAAATGATGAACAACATAGACTGATGAACAAGAACAGAACCAGAAACAAGGAGGCATCGATCGGACTATCGGGCTTCAGAGGGAGGATAGGGGAGGGTGGGGGTAGGGGGGAGAGATCAACCAAAGGACTTGTGTGCATGCATATGAGCCTAACCAATGGTTAAGTTCAACAGGGGGTTGGGGCATCCGTGGGGAGGGGTGTGGGATGGGAATGGGGGGATGAGGACAAATATGTGACACCTTAATCAATAAAGAAATTAAAAAAAAAAAAAAAGAAATACCCTTAGAAGCCCTGCCCACCTCTAGTTGGGTGGGGCCATGAACTAGTTCTGGTCTTGGGCAACAACAATCTTATCCCCTGTCATAAGAGGAAGCTACTGTTCCAGAGGCATAGCTACAAGATGGTGGGGTTTCCATCCGGCCCCTGGGAGTCTGAGTGGAGCAAAACCTCCACAGGGTGTGTCTCCCAGAAGAGAAATAATTCATTACTTTGTTAAGCCTGGGATTTGGGAGATTCATTTGTTTCTTCAGCTAACTGTACTTATTATTCCAACCAGTACAATCTCCATCCTCTTCATTCTCCTGGGACTGTAAACTTAGCCATGGATCTGGACTCCTCTCACTTCATAGTTTCACATATGACTGGTCATTAGTCCTTTCTATTCTACCTTTGCAACATTCCATAGATCTGCCCCTATTTTCCATTCACAGAGCTGCCTTTGTTATCTCCCTGAACAAATGGTGATGACAATGATGATGATGGGACACTGTTCCAGGCACTGTTCTTCGTTCTTATAGAAAGTCTTTTAATCTCATACATAACCTGTGAAGTAAGTACTATTACCGTCTCCTTTTTAAAAAATATATTTTTACTCATTGCAGAGGGGAAGGGAGAGGGAGAGAGAGATAGAAACTTCAATGATGAGGGAGAATCATTGATTGGCTGTCTCCTGCATACCCCACACTGGGGATGGAGCCTGCAAACTGGTCATGTGCCCTGACTAGGAATTGAATAATGATCTCCTCGTTCATAGGTCAATGCTCAACCACTGAGCCGTTCCAACCAGGCTTACCATCTCCTTTTTCAGATGAAGAATTGAGGTGCAGAGGGTTTAAGTAATTTGTTCAAGCTCATGCAGCTGTTAAGCGGCAGAGCTGAGATTTGAACCTTGTCAACATGGTTTCCATTGCTTTCAAATAAACTCATGGCATTAATGACCCTGCATGTCCTAGTCTCAGTGCACCCTTTCAGTCTCTTCTCCCATCAAGGACAACCCTCTACCACTGATCACTTCCAAGCTTTCACTCTAGCTACAGTCTAAATTGTTTCTGTTCTCCAGACAAATCCTGCATTTGCCAACCTCTGTTGCATTGTCTAAGCTCTTCTATTAGAATTGCTCCCCCCCCCCCCCCCCCCCCCCCCCCCCCCCCCCCCCCCGCTCCCTTGGTCCTATGTATTAGCATCCTGTGCATCCTGCAAAGCCCCACTCAATAGCTACCTCTCTGGGAAGGCTTCCTTGGGTCATTTCCATTCAGCACTCTCATAATCCCTTGCCTGTATTTCCCTGTGGTCACTCATAGTTGACATATCTGTGTGTGTGCCTCTCTTCCCATAAAGTATAAGCTTCCTGAGCAATGGGACCATGTTTTCTTTGTTTTTAGATGTCCCCTCTAAGTAATGAGCACACTGCACTGAACATAATCCTTGGGTGATAAATGTTGATTGCCATTAATTGAAAGGGACGTTTCCTTGAATGCCTTGATATTTGACAGAAGATAATTGTTATCCCCTCTCACTTTGGCCACCCTGGCTTAGATTTCCCAATCTGTGTGAAAGTGACTTTGTTAACATCAGAACATTTTTTTTCTTCACTCCTCTATCGACTGTCATTTCTCTGAGTTTGATGCTATCACATCTCATCTGTGTCATGTTAGCAAATTGCTCCTTTGGTCTTTATATTAGAACTGAATTTCACTGGAATTCAATTATTGCTTCGCTTTGATTTGTTGATTAAGAGCAGTCTTTTATCTTGGTGCACTTTTCAAGCAAGTGGTAATATACGTTCCAGTGACTTGAAAGACAAGAGGATGGTGTTTCTGCCTCTCTTTTTCCCTGGGAGTCTCACCTTTGAGCATTTCATGAAACCTTAGTCCTTTTCTTTTAAGGGTAAGAAGGTTGATGAAAGGAAAGTGGAGTTTGGTATTTCTGGTAAGAATGCAGGATGGGTTTGAAACTTGGACACCATTGGATTTTCTGAGGATTTCAGTTGGTCATTTCTCCTAAGAAAGCATTGGTGTTAAATGTGTTCTAACACATGCATTTTCCATGGTATGGCAGCCATCTTCCAGCATGGCCTCCAATGATCCTCTCACCTCCTGGTATTCATGCTTTTGAATTGTCCCTCCCACACTAAATAGGGTAGCAATCTTGTGCAAACAGTAGGATACTGCAGAAGTGACAGGGTGTGACTTCCAAGACTGGGTTACTAAAGACATTGTGGGGTCCACCTTGCCCTATTGAATCACTTGCTCTGGGGGAAGCCAGCCTCGGGGTTGTGAGGACCTGGAGCAATCCTACAGAGACATGCATGTGATAATGAACTGAGGCCTCCTGCCAACAGCCGGCACCAGCTGGACAACCACGTAAGTGCACCATCTTGAAAGTAGATCCTCCAGCCGCAGCCAAGCCCTCAGATGATTGTAGCCCCAACTTTAATTCATGAGAGACTGAAGCTAGATCAGCCCAGCAAAGCTGCCCCCAAATCCTGACCCTTAGAATCTGTGTGATGATATATGTTTATATTTGTTTTAAGCAGCTAAATTTTGAGGTAATTTGCTATGCAAGCAATACAGAACTAGTGTACGTGGCACATGAAGTTTAATTTTACTGGTTGATTCTCTATGAATCCATAGTCTAGCATTTTCAGTCCTAACAATATTTTGGGCAGTATATATAGAGATGGCTCTTTGTATGGTACAAGTACAACTCAATGGTATATAAACAAGGTAGTCTAATGCTCAGTATAGAGAGATTGCCTCAGTTTCCTGCTTCAAATTGGGCCTGAATCCTGGAACAGTTCCAAGTCATGCTCCCCTTACCTGCTCCACCCACCCCCAGACACCCTTTGCTCTCTCCTCTCAGCCACCCTCACCCTCTCCCAGGTGTTTTGCTACCCCTCTCTCAGGACTCAGAGGCACCCCCCTGGGCCGCCATGCTCTTTACATCTACTACCATGCCTGGCTGCTCTGATGGGGGTGCCATGACTCTGAGGAATGTTAAATATTTTCTTCATCAGTCCCACAAGGAGAGACAACACACTGAGAACTGCAACAGCCTCTTTTTTTGCAACTAAAAGAAAGAAATGAAAGCTGTGACTTCTGCATTTTGCTGGGTGGGGAGAGATCGCGAGTGATTCAGCACTTCAGTAGAACAAACGAGCTCCAGACACAGAAGATCCTACATGAGGGACCTCCTTGACACCCAGGAGCAGGTGAAGCCACCAGAGCTGACTTGCACAAGACGGGGCCCCAGATTCTGACACGGCAGCATCTCCTCCACGAGTACCCCTGGGACACCACTCATCAGGTATGAGCTGCTCCCCTCTGCCTGGAAAAAGGTGGCCTCACCCACTCCTGTCTGTTTCAGAAGGTGCTGCTGGCTACCTGGGGAGGTTTGCAACACCTTTCCCTCTCCTCCGCCTTTCCTCCCTCTCCCCCCTCCTCCTTTACACTCCTGCACACTGGCACTATTATACTAGTAAAATCAGTCCTTACATTTCAGCCCAGCTGGTGTGGCTCAATTTGAGCATCAACCTATGAAACAGGAGGTTGAGGGCTCGATCCCCTGTGGTGGGGGGGCATCCAGGGGGCAGCCAATCAATGATTCTCTCTCATCATTGATGTTTCTCTCTCTTCCTCTCCCTTCCTCTCTGAAATCAATAAAAATATATAAAAAAAGAAATAATACATTTAAGGCACTTAGTTAATTAGTTGAAAGTTTGCATTGCTTTATAAGCAAGGAGTATGGAGAAAGTTTGGGTAAAATTACTTAAGGATTAATTTTATTACTTTAGGAATATAAAAATTGAAGCAAATATATTAAGTGTTTAAGTGTTTCCTGTAAAATTTTTAAAATACAAGTCATTTCTAACTTAAATATTTGCCATGTATCTGCACAATTTAGAGAGAAGCAGAAGTTAAAATCTGCATGGTTAATGTAGTCAGTGTTCAAAACCATATTGGGTAATTTAGTCAAAAAAAATACCTCATCTCCTTTGATTAAATCTGTAAGATACAGTAGCTGCCAAATTTGCACTCGGCCCATATTGCACGGATAGATTAGAAAGCTATTGTCAATAGTTCCGGCTATCAGGACACATTCAACACATGCCACTGCCCACCTCAGATCACTTCGGGTTTTAATCTACTGATGCTCACACCTGTGAATTGGTCAAGCTTGGCTAAGTGTCCATGACAGTGGCCTTCGGTGGTCCGAAGCCATCCTGGTCATTTAGCTGAGCCCCACAGTCTCTGGGATGACAGAGGATTCTGGTCCTTTCAGGCCTCCTAGAGCCATGGTCAATAAACTGCGGCTCGCGAGCCACATGCGGCTCTTTGGCCCCTTGAGTGTGGCTCTTCCACAAAATACCACGGCCTGGGCGAGTCTCTTTTGAAGAAGTGGCGTTAGAAGAAGTTTAAGTTTAAAAAGTTTGGCTCCCCAAAGAAATTTCCATCCTTGTGCTGCTGATAGTTGGCTCTGTTGACTAATGAGTTTGCCGACCGCTGGCCTAGAGCAGGCGTCCTCAAACTGCGGCCTGCGGTCCACATGCAGGTGTTTTTACCATTTTGGTTTTTTACTTCAAAATAAGATATGTGCAGTGTGCATAGGAATTTGTTCATAGTTTTTTTTAAACTGTAGTCCGGCCCTCCAATTGTCTGAGGGACAGTGAACTGGCCCCCTGTTTAAAAAGTTTGAGGACCCTTGGCCTAGAGACTCTGTCTGCCCTGAGGATCACGGTCAAGTCCAGACCTGCCTATGGGTCAGGGTCAGCTGTTTGCCCCTCAGCTCCTGCCCTGCCTTCCCTGGTCCCCCAGGGCCGGTCCACATAGCCTGGCTCCAGGTAACACTGCTCAGTTCTGGGAAGGAATGGTGTCTGGCTGCCTCTTCCTTTTCATGGTGTCAATCAGGTGCTTTACAAAGTTGTCCCTCTCCACCACCACCACCACCCCAATAAGAGCTATTGTGTTATTGAAACTGCTATAGGCACTTCCTGTAATTCATCAAACAGAAACACACAATGAGAAGTATGAGCAAATTCTACAAGTGTTTGTTCCTCTCTGAGCTGCCAGGGGAGGAGAGTACTTTGTGCTTCTTGCCTTTGGAGGGATCTTGAGGGTGCCCAGCTAGCCGACTCTCACTCAGTCACAAGTCATGTTCATGCTGCTCTGAGGGGAAGGTCTGGAAGGGAGCACTGTTCTCCAGGAGTGGACTCCACCACCCAGGGCCAAAGGCCACTTCTGTGGCCAGTTCTCTGATGAGGCCTGGACTCCAAGGGACAGCCTTGGGCAAACTCTGAAGTGCGTGGGCTTGTCTGATGGGTCTCTCCTTTGAGGCCTCTCTCCTCCAGGACATCCTTTCTGGTTTTCTTATCCTCTATTCTCACCACTCCCAGTCCATGGTCATTTCCTTCTCTGACTCCCAACTATCCAGGCCAACATGCTTCATCCAAGGCCAACTTCCCCTCTGTCTAGGACACCCCAAGCTTTACCTTCTCATCCTCTCCCCTGGCTTATAATTGAGAAGGTCCTCCCCACTCATGGGATAAACAAAGAGGCCCCAGCACCCTGCTCTGCTTTTGAGGGAGCTCGCGGCGACCCAAGATGCTCTGTATGTACGCGTAAAATCACTCCTTTCTGTAACCAAGCCTCTGGGGGAGAAGGTGCAGCCTTTAGGTGGGGACATCATTGTGGGCAGGCTGTGGGGGCCACCCCCAGGGGCAGTGTAGGTCCTGCAGAGGTAATCCCCAACTGGGATAAAATTAGTTAACTGTTAGTTCATAACTAAATAATGTTCACGGGCATCTTTTGTTTTGCTTGCAGTTTTCTTAAATTTTTATTTAGTTGACATTTTAAAATGAGGAGATTTCACATGAAAAATCCGTATTTTTGGATTCTTTTGAAAATCTGAAGAGGTGGCTCTGTGGGCACTGACTAGATCATGAAGAATGTACCTGTATTTGTGTGCAAATAGGTCTGTTGTACTCCCTTTGGGGGCTCAGGGCTGCAGGCTGGGGAAGGCCTTGCCGGTGGAGATGAGATACCACCGGGCCCCGGGGAACTAGTGCCTGGTGCTGTTTTGGAGGAAGTTAGAGTCGAGATTCTTTGCTCAGAACCCCATGTCTGGAATCAAAAGAAAGTGACAAAAGCGATCCACTTGCACTGGAATAAACATGGTTTCACAATGAAGCAGATGTCAGCTTCTAACCAACTCAGTGGCTATATTAACTCAGGAAGTTCCTTAGAGTCAAGGAAAGTCAGTTCCGGGGCCGCAGTGGGTGGAGCTTACGGCGAAAACCTGTGCAGTCCCACAGGGCCTCATGCTTGGTTTCATGCTCTGCTGATGTTGTCTTGAAATTACTGATAATCGTGGAATAGTTTAATTTTACACTATGCGGCCTCCCCAAACTACGTAACCAGTCCCAGCAGAGCTTAACCAAAGCAGGACCCCCTACATCACCAAGGAGATCTTTTTGAGAGTGGTTTTAAAAAGATATGAAACGTTGAAGGATGCCCTGCTGCTCTGGGGTTTTGAGCAGAGGATAATTTTGTGTAATACTGTGCTAATTGGTGAAATTAGGGGACCTGGTCAGTGAATGATCGAGTTCCTAGGAGAATGTGGGGACAACTTAACACGTTAAATGACCAGAAAGCTATTTCTCTCTCCAGGAGGGTGAAGTTAACCTCTCTGCTTTAAGAACTGTATCAGCCTAGCCAGTGTGGCTCACTGGTTGAGCATCACCTATGAACCAGGAGGTCACAGTTGGATGGGCCAGGGCTGGCTAGGACCACATGTGGAGTAATTGTGTCTGAAGCTGAAATTCTTCATGGGCTTTCAGGCTTTGGAAGCTTCTGGAAGGTGATCTACTCTGTGTTGCAACTTTCCTTCCAAAGGAATAGTGTATAAATGCAGGGCTCCCACAGCATTAGCTCAACCAAATCAGTGTGGGGCAGGCCCTCTTCCGAAGGCCTGCCTCCAGGGGCACTGGACCTGGGCGGTTACAGAGGGCCCATGCTTGATTTAATGCAACCACCTCTTCTTGCTCTGCTGCCCCGGCAGCCAGACAGCCAGGCTCAAGTAAGTTCCCCAGGCCCGAGTCAGGCACTGGCCCACCGTGTTCCCAAGAGCTACTGCTGAAGCCCACCCCTCAGGATCTGAACTCAGGGGCCAAGCCCTTCAAACTGCCCCCTTGTGCGTGGGTGACCGGGACTCCCAGCAACAGCTCCTCTCCTGCCCCCACCCCACAACTCCTCTCTGTGAATAGCCTCAATGTGAGAGAGGGGTGTGCGAGTTGCATGACCCCTTCTCCCCACTTCCTTTTTGCAGTCCTAGGCAGTGGTCTCACACTTAATTTGTTTGGGGGTCTCAGTGAAATGTGATTTGACTCCTTTTACAAGGATTTACTCGGGCCCCATGTTAATCACTCTATACTAGAGTCTAAGTGCATGATCTTATTTCATCCTCGTGACACCGTTATGAGGTAGGTACTGTTCTTGTACCCATTTTCCTGAAGCTAGGAAAATTTACCTCTGGCCAAGATCAACCAGCTACTCAGGGACAGAGCCCAGTTTCGAAGCTAGGCCTAGCTGGCTCCAGGCCTAATATGGATTACTGCAGTAGTTAAGATTTTGTCAGTTTTTAGTTGTCCAGAAAAGCCCCAGAAACAGAACTTTAAAATATTAACTAAAAGTCTCCCTATACCTTACATTGTTCAGACAGAACATCTTTGCTGGAAGTAGGAAATAAGGTTCAGGGCTTATCTATAATCTCACAATTCATTATGAGGCAGAGGTTGCTGTGGGCTCATCAAAATCTTGTTCCCCGTTCTGTCTGGGCACATAGCTAAACTCTATTTCCCAGGTTCCCTTGCAATTAGGGGTGGCCCACGTGACCGAGTCCTACCCAATAGCGTGTGATGTGTGCTGGTTCCTGGCCTGGCCTCTGAAAAGCTACCCTATGCCATCTTCTAGGCTTTCCCTCCTCGCCTAGGACTGTCAGGAGCGGAAGGTAGCAGTTTTTATGAGTCTGGCTGTCTTTCTAAGTGACTGCATGGAGGAGGGCTGCTATGGGGGAGGGCTGTGCATCTCCTTAGAATTAAAATATACATGAGCACAGAAGACACTGGGTAGTAGTGCAGCCATTATGTAGTTTGGGTCTTTGCCATAGCAGTTAGCTATTCTAATGAGCACACACTGTGTTACTAAGACACGAGCAGGTGCACAAGCAGAGTGTGCAGCTCACGGGCCAGATGGAGATAAGCGCTGCATAAACTCCATGCGTGGTACTACTTCCCAGAAAAATAAATGTAAGGATTAAAGTTTTTTCTGAATAGTTTCAAAATATCATTTCATGCCAATACAGGGTCAGCTAACTAGCTACAGCTTGGGAAGTGTCCTGGGACAGTTTGAGGAATTCATAAATAAACATGATCCAGCCTGGCCGGGTGTGGCTCAGGCATTGAGCACGGACCCAGGAACCAAGAGGTCACTGGTTCAATTTCCCGTCAGGGCACAAGCCCGGGTTGTGGGCTTAATCCCCAGTAGGGGATGTGCAGGAGGCAGCCAATCAATGATTCTCTCTCACCATTGATGTTTCTATCTCTCTCTCCCTCTCCCTCCCTCTCTGAAATCAATACAAATATATTAAATAAATAAATATGATCCACATATTATCTTGACCACATCAGGTAAATGATCCCCATTAACAAAACTCCCGCAGTCCCATTCTAATTTCTCATGCGCACTCAGAAAACTTACTAGAACCTTCAGGAGGTTTGAAGAAAAGAAGTCATCAATCTCGACCCTGTGAATAGAATTATCACTACCGTCCTCTTGTTTGTCTGTTTAAAAGTGTCACTTTTAATTCTGGCCTGCCTAACCATGTCCAGGGGGCATGTGACATCTGGGGAGACAGCTATTTAAGCAAACAGAGTTCAGCTTTTAAGTAAGCAAAGTGAGTTTATTTGCAAACACTAACTTTCCTCCTCAGGAAGACAAGCCACAACTCTAGGTCCTTCCAGTTACAAAGTGATGTGTACCTTGCTCTTGGGGTGTTACATGAGAAAGGACTCCTTGGACCTGCCTGATGGAGGTGGCTGGGGGAGAGAATGGAGTGAGAGCCCGCTGAGTCTGGACATGAGCTTTCTGAAGGAGGCTGTGGGGTGTCAGACTCTTGGGTTTGGAGGAATGTGAGCGGGCGGTGCCCAGGAAGAGCTTGCCCCTCAGAGACTCAGAGTGATGGCATGCAGTGGGCACTTCATAAACATCTGCTGGAAATGTTTATGATGAGAGGGGGAAGGGGCTGCATTGGCTGGCTCTGCCCTTACCAGCTGTGTGATTTGGGCAAGTTACTTAACCTCTCTGTGTTTCTGTTGCCTCATCTGCAAAATGATGAGTGAGGGTTAAATAGTTAGCAAATGTACAAGAAGAAAGTGTGACAGTCACTGGCATTTTGTAGAGGTATATAAGTATTGCTGTTGTTATAGTAGTAGTATTAATATTCTCCTGAATATTGACTTTCAGAACAGTTGAGTAATTCTTAATGTTTCTTTCACAATAAGCCAAGTAGACGAGTATAGAAGAGTTACAGATTACCAACATGACATTTTTATGTCCAAATAGCATTTGGTATTTAAATATCTTTTATATTTAAAAAATTAACATATTTAGTCATGTATTTATTCATTAAATCTACTGCTTGCCAAATACCATGCTAAGCACAAGGTAACAGAGTAAGCCAAATCATTTTTTTTTTCTGAAATTTTATAATCTAAACTCTGTTGGTTAAAACTAATTTTTTCCAGCCTCACAAATTTTCTAAAACCACTTTTATTTTATATCTTACAATGTTTAAACTTTTATAAGCTGGTCTTTTCTTGCAGGATTCTTTTCTAACATTTTGGCCTACTAACGAGGTACTGGGTCCAGTTTCTGTTAATTAAAAACATCAACTGACACCCAGTGCATTTGAACAAGAATTAATAATTCCAGCCTTTTAAAAACATTTCGAAAAAGACATTTGTAAGAGATTACTTCTAATTCTAAGTGTGGTATTTTGTATTTATTTCCATTTTCCTCCTGTAAGGTGAAAAACAAAGTATCTCAACAGGTAGGACAGTGGGTGAGAGTGGGAACCACTGACTGGAACCTGGATGCTGAGCTCTGAGCCCTGGGAAGTGCCCCCAGCTGGACTGGCAGGAGGTGGCATGAGCTGCCACTCTCTCCTCTGGGTTGATGGCTGACAATACTAGTGCCCGATGGTATTCTTCCTTGCAGAGCCTGGACGCTGCCTCGCAGCCCTCCACCAGGCAGAGAGTGTAGTGGCCCCTGTGAAGCCACACGAGCCGTCATTTGAGATAAAACGTATTTTCCACCCCAAGTCTGCAGGAGCACACTCGCCTTTAAAGGCTCTGCATCTGTTCTTAGTGCTGGAGTAACAAAGTGCTACAAACTGGGAGGCTAAAACAGCAGACATTTATTCTCTCCCAGTTCTGGAGAGAGGACCCTTCCTCCCCTCTTCTAGGTGCTGGTGTTTCTGGCTTGTAGATGCATTGCGAGGCCTGGCATTCCTTGGCTTGTAGACACATCACTCCAACCTCTGCCTCTGTGATGACAAGCATTGTCTCTTTTCCTCCTATAAGAACACCGGTCTTCCTGTACTAAATAAAGGCCCACCCTACCTTAGTATGACCATATCCTCACTAATTTCCTAATAAAATCACATTCTGAGTGTCCAGGAAGGACATGAATTTTGGGGGGTGGAGACACTACTCAACCTAGTACAGGACCTTTGCCCACTGTCATCACACAGCTGGTGTACCCCAGTCAATGGCTGCTTCCTTGGTCCTGGAGCATGAGAGGGAGGGCTGGCCTTGGGGAGAGAGAGGGGTAGGGGACATGTGGGAGGGGAAAGGCTTGTGCGAAGCTCTGCCAGCGAAGGGTTGTGATGAGGGACAGAGCACTTGGAATCTGCACCCGAGGGAGGACAGGGCCTGGGAATTAGGAAGAGAGACACAAATCACCCGCTCGCAGCTTGGCTCCAGCCTGGAACCCAACCAGAACTGCATTCCAGGATTAGCAACCACAGATGGCCCAGCTCACCCCCTGCGTGCCTGTGGAGTCTGGCTTGCTCCTTCCCCGCCTGGCTGATTTTGCAGCACAATAGGTAAATTAGATTCTTCCTGTTTCCCAGGAACACTCCACGTTTCTTGGTTCTCTAGAAGCATGCATTCACTAGCACTTTTATTTGCTGAAAGGATGGCTCTGATGACAATCGCAGTTCTGAGATATATACAGTGACAGTTCGGGAAGGACCTCGAGGGTTATCATTATGCACTTCATTATGCACTCCTGCATTCCTGGGCTGTTCTGTATAGAAACTCTTTCTAGGGGGCCAGACAGCCTGAGGGCATCTGTGGGATTTTTAATAATTTTCTCTCTCTGTGGGTTGGGCAGTTGGGGCCGAGGAGGTTAAAGTTAGTTATTACTTATTCTATAGCGTGTGGCTCTGCTGTCTACACTGAGGGCATTATCTACACTTGACTGCTTGGGTCCTTTTCTGGGCTGTAGCATTATTGTTCTACCATGACATACAGGGTTATAATTTGGTCTATATTTCAAACATTATGTATGCAACACAGAGCAATAGATCTTTCTGTTATTTTAACTATGAAAGCTGGAAAAAAAAATGCCATTCTCTACTTAAGGTGTTTTGTTTGTATGCTTGTTTTTTCTACTTGGGTCATTAGCTTTCTTGGTGGTGTGATAGATGTACACAACTATATAATTCCATCTGATTCCTCTATTATTCTATAAATGAGGTGTTTTTGTTCCTAAAGGTACACTTTTTTTATATTTCAAATTGCTTCACCAGTTTCAAATTGTACAATGAAATTCCCACTGTGGCTGACTCAGGCATTTCTATAGAAATCGACCTGTTTGATTACGCACTTACAGAGGAGCTGATGATGATGATTCCGCGTTTTTGTGTGGAGCAAAGCTGCAGAGGAGAGAGCAGTTAAGAGTGGGAAAGAATGGGAGATGGCCGAGGAGAGGGCAGGGTGTGGGGGGTCCAGGTATTGCATGTGAGACCGTCCCTGAGAGGTGGGGGCAGTGGTCCTCAACCCAGGCCACACAGAGGGATCACCCAGGCATTTTAAGCAGCTTCAATGCCCAGGCCTGGCCTCCAGGGACTTGGACTAAGTTGGTGTGGGGTGGCCCAGCATGGGATTTGCATCCGATTTGTAAATGATGATCAATACCAGAGGCTCTCAGTTCTCAAAGCAGAGAAAGGGAAAGGAAAGACTGCCTTTATCAACAAAACAAAACTGGACCACTCCCAATTTGCAACTAGACTAGCAGTCTTTGTGAGGAGTGGATGCCAACTGTCCCTGAAGCTCCCTCACAATGGCCCCAGGTTCCCTCACAGTGACCCCAGGTTCCCCCACCATGACCCCAGGCTCTCTCACAATGACCCCAGGCTCCACCAAGCCAAGATGGAAGGAAGGAAAGGGGATGCTTCAGGTCTATAACCCCATCACCTGCCCTAAACACATAGCCCTGCCCTAAAGACCCTACACAGGACTGAGAGAAGGCTGGGACATTCAAGTAAGATTTTACTAAGGACTAGGCCAGCAGCTAAGAAATAAGATCCCAAATCCATTGCACTTTTAATTTTAATTTTATGTGCCTCAGGCATGAAACAGCTCTGGCCACTGACACAGGCCTCAAGTGAGGATGAACTAAGGACTGTACATCTGCTTTGCCCCTGATTGATATAAGAGCACCACCACCACCATTGCACTTTAAACTCAGGGGGGAAGTAAGGCTCACTTAGCTTCTCGGAGCTTGGTTTCTTTATCTTTCCAACATGATCTACCTTGCATGCAGGGTTGTGGGGAAATTTAATGAGGTAACGTTTATGTTAAAGCGCCTGACACGTAACGGGTGTCAGTGATGGGTAGCTTTTGGTGGTATTAGACCCAAACTGTTATAAACCTGGGTCATCTGCTCCAGACAAGACTAGCTCAGAACCTGCCGGCCATGGCTGTGGGTCCACTTCCCTGTGGAGGACATCTCAGAATCTAATCATGAGGCTGGAGAAAAATTGCTTCTTTTACCTTCCTCAGTGGTGCCTAAGGAGTTTGGCTTCTAGAAGGACCTTCTAAATTTCTGGATAATTGACACTGGAATGTTAGTCCCTTCTTTGTTACCCAACCCCTTGTCCACTGGGATGGAGCCCATTGTAACACAATGTAACACACAATGCTATACAACACAATGCAACACACAACACAGTGCAACTATCCCAGCATCCTGAGAGACACATATAGAAACAGACAAGTGGAGGATTCTCATTCCACCCTCTCTAGCACACGATGCGCAGACAGAGTGATGGCCACGTGGCCTTGGCAGAGGTGGCCATCTTTCTGGGTCACTGGATTCAGCCCTACTTTTTAAAATTTATTTTATATTTTATTCATTTTTTTACAGAGAGGAAGGGAGAGGGAGAGTGAGTTAGAAACATCAATGAGAGAGAAACATTAATCAGCTGCCTCCTGCACACCCCCTGCTGGGGATGTCCCCACAACCAAGGTACATGCCCTTGACCGGAATCGAACCGGAGGACCCTTGAGTCCTCAGGCCGACGCTCTATCCATTGAGCCAAACCGGTTAGGGCTCAGCCCTACTGTTTTTTTTTTAATATATTTTTATTGATTTTAGAGAGGAAGAGAGAGGGATAGAGACATAGAAACATCAATGATGAGAGAGAATCACTGATCAGCTGCCTCCTGCACGCCCCCTACTAGGGATCGAGCCCGCAACCCAGGCATGTGCCCTTGGCCAGAATCGAACCTGGGACCCTTCAGTCCGCAGGCCAACGCTCTATCCACTGAGCCAAACCGGCTAGGGCTCAGCCCTACTTTTAACAAAGCTTTCCCGACTGTGCTCCCGACTTGGTGCAGCTGTGAGCTGCTCGCTTCTGGTCTGTGGTGATGTAAGTGCAGAACTCGAGAGCAGATGCTTGGAAAGTTTTAGACATTTACATTTTTTTTGGTTGCAGTGGACATATTATATTACTTTCAGGTGTACGACATAATGATTAGACGTTTATGTAACTAATGGAGTGATTGCCCCAATAAGTCTAATACCCAGCTGGCACCATACATAGTTATTAGAGTATTATTGATATATTCCCTATTCTGTACTTTATATCCCCATGACTAATTTGTAACTACTAATTTATACTTCTAAATCTCTTCACCTTTTGCCAGGTGGGGTGGGGGTTGCGGGAGGTAGAGGCTAACCAAGTTTCAGAGACATTTGATATTGTCATGGACCCAATGGTATGGACTGGTGTCAGAGGACAGGCTGTAGGCCAGCAGTCGCCAACCGGTAGTCCGTGGACCACTGGTGGTCTGTGAGGTCTGAAAGGCTGGCGACTGCTGCTTTAGACCACTCCTTGTGTCTTCAGATGTCCTTGGTGAGTCGAAGGTGACACATGCTGCAGATGAATTGTGCACTGTAGGGCCACACCTTGGTCCAATGACCTGGGATAAAACAAAGCTGGTCCTTCTCCACAGATGGCCTTAGGTAGTTGCCTTTGGAGTCATTCCCACTTTTGCTGATGCAAAGCAACTGCTGGGCAATGGCCTAGTCGGATAAGAGGAAGGTCGGAGTCATAATCTGATTTTACACCTGATTTCTTAGTCACTGTCTTATAATGGCCTCAAACCAATAAGGTGTTGAAAAGCTGGAACTGGACACCAAGGAAAAGGTGATTGTGTAGGACCCTGGGACAATTGGGTGACAGTTGTTCCCTTTGTTACTGTGGAAACAGTAAAAACCCAGGGATCTGTAGAGGGGAGAATTGTGACTTGCTATGATTTAAAAGAATAGACACACCAGACTGGGCCTTATTGAAGGGAGATGAGACAGACCTGCATTTTTGCATATTTGCATTGGAGAACCAAGAAAAAAAATGTGGCATGGCTGGTGTGGCTCAGTGGTTGAGCATTGACCTTCGATTCTCAGTTGGGGCACATGCCCTGGTTGCTGGCTTGATCCCCCAGTAAGGGCTGCTCAGGGGGCAGCCGAATGATTCTCTCTCATCATTGATGTTTCTATCTCCCTCTCCCTCTCTGAATTCAATAAAAAAATATTTTTAAAAATGTGTACAGCCAGAAATGGAGATAGTTTCACTTGTTCACTATTTGGGGCCCCTCCCATGTGGTAAGCGCTGCTCTTGGTTCTAAGAACACAAATTCCAGTTAGGCACGTCCTCATTTTCAAGAGTTTACCATGTGGTGGGAGGGACAGATGACCTAACAGGCTCCTCTGTCACAGGGAGGTGCCTCGTGTACTAACAGTCTCACATTGTTTCAGGAAGTGGAGATACCAACGTGAACAATAGTCCTGCCCGAATGAAGTTTCCATTCTGGTGGGAGAGCAAGGCAGTCAACAGATACATATACATTTTCAAGTTGTCATAAGAATGAGGATGAGACAGAGAGGATGAGGGGGTGGTGGTGGTGGTGCAAAAAAGAAGGCCTGTGTGAGGAGGTGACACATTGGCAGAGACCTGATCACTGAAAGGTGTGATGTGTGATGTGATGGGTGATATGATAGAGAGACAGATGGTGGGCAAACATGAGAGTGACACCTCGCTAGGAAATCAAGAAGAGCTTAGTTGGGAGTTAGTGGGCACAGGCAGAAGTAGAGAGGGTTTGGGAACTCCAATGAGTGACATATTGGGCAGCATGGCCTGTGTGTGTGATGGGGTGGGGTGGAGAATGTCTGCACAGATGCTGGAGCAGAAAGCAAGGGCCAGAGCAAGAATAGGCTCCTGTGCAATGCTACGTTGTTTGGACCTTACCTGAAGAGAACGGGGAGGGAAGTGATATGATCTCATTTGCTTAGTAATACAGAGAGTGGGTGGGAGGCCAGGCAGGGGAACAAGCTAAGAAAGCACAGGAGAAATCTGGGAGGGAGCGTGGGGACAGACAGGAGGGGATAGACCTGAGATCCAGATAAATGTGGGATCATTGGGATTTGCTTATTAATTGGGTACAGTGGATAATGTTTCTAGATTGGACAAAGAAGGGGATGGTGCTAAACAGTCCCAGCAATAGGAAGATAGGAAGTGGAGCAGGTTCACCTGGAGAAGGCGATGACTTCAGTTTGAATTTGTAACTTGCAGTGACTGCAAGGCATCCAGGGGCAGGTGTCAACTGGGTAAGCAGTTGGATGTTGGCGTTCACCTCCACTTATTGGGACTTGTCAATGGGAACAATAACTGGACCGTGTTGTGTGGCGAGTGGGAGCAGGGTCCCTATGGAGATGCTTTCTCACTGTTCTCACATCCCTGAAGTCAGGATATGGTGTGGCCACAGACTCTTGGGGACATTGCTGGAACAATGGCGAGTCAGTCCTCTCTGCTATGGTCATGATTCCTTCACTCATAACATAGCAGCAGGCACCGTTCTAGGTGCTTTATTCCCAGGAACTCATTTTCCCTCTGGACAGCCTGTGACACAAGCACTCCTGATCATTTTACAGATGGTGGAATGGAGGCACAGAGAGGTTAAGTAACTTACAAAGGTCACACGGTGCCCAAGTGGCAGAGGCCAGATTCCATCCACGCAGTTGGGATCTCAGGTTTGTGCTGGAAGCCATCACTGTATACCTGTCCTCAAGCTAGAGGCTCTACCAACTGCTAATGGCCTTCTGATCTTATCCTCAGGCACTCGGCCATTTCCCGAGGGAGCGTGGAGGTCAGTGGAGGTGCATCTTAATGCCCAACATTCTTCTTTAGTTTTTGTGTGGCACCTGCAGGAGGGTCACATGAGTGCCCTATGCCAGCCATTTTGGGTCAACATTGTTTACATGAACACTAAGTAACTTAGTAATGAGAGAAAGAGTGCCAGGCAAGTAAATAACCAGGCTGGAGTGTGCCATTAAGACTGAGGAGAGCCAGGGCTGGCACCTGAGGGCACGGTTCTGGCTGACAGCAGCAGTTTTCAAGTTCTGGGTTGCAACCCTTTAGTGGGCTGAAAATCAATTTAGTAGATTGTGAGCAGCATTCCTTAAAAATAATGAAACACAACAGAATAGAATAGCATGTGTCAGAGAGTATCACATGTAATTTGGGTAAGCTATGTGTGTGGATATATATATTTGGGTCATGACTTAAAATATATTTCTTACTGTGGTTTGGGGTAAAAAATATTTAAAAGATACTAAGCTAGAGCATCCTTTACTGTACTGACCATCCACTGCCAAAAATATATTCACTCTACTATTTTGTTCTCTATTGATTTGATAAAGTTGTATATTAGTGTACTTCCAATAGAAACGTATTTACATAGTGCATTGGCACTAAATGCAGTCTACCTGTGGACGTAAAGCTCAAGAAATCTGCTTCGATTTGGGGAGTTTGTGGCAGGTAGATGGTGGTAGGGGGTCAAAGTGGGAGCTTCAGCAGGAGACAAAATCACCTGGGGAGAGCCTGTGCATGAGCAAAGGAGGAACCGAGGGAACCACCTAGCTTTTCTAAAAATATATATTTTTTGATTCTTAGAGAGAGAGGAAGGGAGAGGGATAGAGAGATAGAAACATCAATGATGAGACAGGACCATTGACCAGCTGACTCCTGCCCCCCCTCCCCCCTACTGGGGATTGAGCCTGCAACCTGGGCATGTGCCCTGACTGGGGAATCAAACCAGTGATGTCTCGGTTCTTGGGTCGACGCTCAACTGCTGAGCCACACCAGCTGAGTGGGAACCACCTACCTTTAAGGCAGGGATGTAGGAAAGGAGAACATGGAAGAAACAAAGAGGTGGGTGTTGGCATGGGATCCAAGAGAGGAGAGAGTCTGAAGAGGAGGGAGAGATTCAAGATGGTCAAACGTGGCAGGAGGTCAAGTTAGATAAGAGCTGAAAAGCACCTGCGGATTACGCAACATGAAGTTTGATGGTGACCTTGGTTGTAGTGGTGGTAGTTGGATACAGAAGGTCAAGTGTTAAGAGGGAAAGACAGAGACATGGGCCAATGGACAACTCTTCCCAAACGTTTGGCAGTGCAGGGGGAAGGCAAGAAGCTACTTGCTAGAGAGGGATAACTGTTCTCTCGAAACAGATTTGACCCTAGTTTCAGAAAGAGACAATATTCTACAAGCTGGGTTTACAGGCAGGCCCAGGGATGTTTAATCTTTCTTAGGAGAAATGACATGAAGCTTCATTTCTATCCCCCTTACTTTTCCTCATCTCTGAACAGTCAGGGGAGAATTTCTTTCTTCCTTCCTTTCTTTTTAAAAAAATATATTTTTATTGATTTCAGAGAGGAAGGCAGAGAGAGAGAGAGAGAGAGATAGAAACATCAATGATGAGAGAGAATCATTGACTGGGGCTGCCTCCTGCAAGCCCCCCACTGGGAAATGAGCCTGCAACCTAGGCATGTGCCCTTGACCAGAATCGAACTGGGACCCTTCAGTCTGCAGGCGGGCGCTCTATCCACTGAGCCAAACTAGCCAGGGTGGGAAGAATTTCTTTTAATTGCTGAGACAAAATTTTACAACTGTGACAATGACGGCAGTTGTTCTGGTTGTTTATACAAGTAATGGCTAAATTGATTTTGGAAGTAGGATTCCAAATTGTAGCGCGTAATACAATCAAAGGTCCAGAATTAGGAGGGGGAAGAGAAAGAGAGAGGATGAAACAGGAAAACCACCATTGCTGCTATCACTCCATAAAGAATATTGAAATAATGGACCATATTCTGAAAACTCAAAGTGCTCTGAGTAACTGATCAATCCTAAAGGACAGATTAAATTTCTTCTACTTTTAGGAGGAAAACCAGATTTAACCTTTTGCACTCGGATGTCGAGTATGACTCGACACGGTTAGCATTAGAATAAAGGGATCGAGAAAAAAGCAAGAGAGTGCAAAGGGTTGAAGTCACCTTTGATTTGTCCTTTTGCTCTATTGAATCTTTGAGAGAATTTGGGTGTAGACACCATATCACCTACAGTTACTCAAGGTAGGAATTCCATGCTGAGGTTTGTGGGCCTTGGGGCTATACTTATCACAGTCTCAAGTAGTTTATCAGGTGTTGCATAATTATTGCAACACCTAGTGTGCAAGGAATAAGGAAATTTGCATTTGAGTATAAACATTTGCAGTTAATCCTTGTTTCCCTGGGGAGAGGAGAAAGCCCTGGGACCCCTGGTTAAGTCACCTTGCCTAACAAGCTTTGGGCATAAAGATGGTTTCCAGAGGTGAAGGGCCTATATAATTCCTAAAATAAACTTTCCCCAAATGAGAGAGCAAATAAAAATATTCAGTTAAGAAAACACAAAGCTATGCAGAAAGGATATCGACAAAGGAACTTTCCTTAGGTTCCTCTCACATCAGCGGGTAATTGCCTTAAGGTAAAAGCTCATTCCCTGTGTTCTAGAATATTCTCAGACAATTCAATTCTCTAAAAACGATTCACTGTTTTTGATGAATCAGCATTTTGAAAAACTTGTCTATATAGGTTAGAAATAAAAAAGCTTGCCTTGAACAAATATCTACATATCTATATCTGTCTTGTAGATGAGAAATATTGCTGTTTTTCCTGAATTTAAACAGCCATCCATGGGGGTCTCTAGCCTGAGAATAATTCCCTATTCCCAAATATTTTGAAACATAGAATTAAAAGTGTGTGTGTGTGTGTGTGTGTGTGTGTGTGTGTATGGTGGGGGTGCAGACTATAGAGTTCACTCCAGGTGTAAATTGTGTCCAGGATGGAGCAAGTGGATTTATAGGAAGAGGAACTCTCATGTTAGTTCGACTCCTAGTTGCCAGTCAAGGTGACTCATTTGGGCATCTGAAGATCAATGTACCTGTGCAGAGATTGAATCTTCACTGGCTATTTTCCTATAAGATGCCCCAAACCCCAAATTTCTTCTTACTATCTCTTAGTACCTGTCATTTTTGAAGTCATACGGAGGAAGTATGCTATGTAGTGAGAGAAAATTAACACAAGAATTTCTCAGGAAGAACTTAGTGAATTGTGACAAGTTCCTTGAAGTTTCTCTGGAATATATGTAGTTTCTTCTTCATTAACTAAAATGATGGCTGCTTTTGTTTCGATGGACCTTCTCCTGGTTGGTTCAGCTGGTGAAAGCTGGTTCCAGCGAACTTGGATGCTTGCCACATGTCCAGAGAGAGACAAGCTTATCCTGTGTGGGGAGATTTCATCTCGGGGGCCTTCCCACCTCCTCCTCCTGCCCCACAGAGTCCCTTTTTGTTGAGGTGCTCACCCTCTTGGCTGTGTGTTCAGGGTTTAAAATGATTTAGATTGCCTCCGGCAGGTGAGGGCGGAGGTGATGTGGAGATTGGTAATCCACCTTTAGGGCCCAATCACAGTAGTTCCGTCTCCCCCGTCCCTGAAAGGATGAGTGGGAAAGCCACCTTCTGTGGGTGGGACAGCTGGCCTCTTCCATGGGGCGGAGATCTTTTAGCCTTGACCCCTCTATTATAACAGGGGTCCAAGACCCACACCGGCCACCCTATTCCACACCGTTCTCACTAGATCCGTTCCTTTCACTGTTTGAGGCCAGGCCTGTCCTGTCCTGATGGCAAGCTTCAGGCATGAAACAATTAGGGAAATTCCTTACTCAGGCTCTTGCTGGAAAACCCCAAACGGAAGACTCAGAGCGGATCATAAATCTGGGAGGAGCAGACCTGGGCGCTGTTGATGGAGAGCCGGAAGAACCAGGAGAAAGTTGCTGGAGCTTCTTTTGTTTTCTGGGCCTTTACAGCTGTTGGTCTGATCACACAGAATCTTCACCATAGGGAGTGTCCACGGTAAAACGACTGGTTTACCTGTTTTATCTCTGAGAAACATCTTTGTGTAGCTGCCAGCAACCTTTACCAGCTTAAAAAAAAATCATAAAAGCTCCTTACTGCGTCTGAGCATCTTTGTGGCTTCTTTCAGTTGCCTGAACAGAAATGTAATGTTATGTACAACAGAAATATATTTAGTCTCTCCCTATAGTTTTTTACACACACACACACACACACACACACACACACACACACACACACACACGCACACACACACATGCACACACGCAGTTTTCTGTTTATAACTTCCGTCCCCATCTCTTTGCCCCAAACCTTGTAATAATAAGCTCATTCATTCCCAACGCCACTTGGCTGCACGATGTTTTTAAAGTGGTTCGTCCTGCAGTGCTTTCCCGGGTGAAAAGAGGTTGTTTGGAAATGGTATTGGGAAAGAAGCAAGCTGGCTATGCAGGGAACACACTACCAGTGAGACGTGTAAGACCAGTAAGCCGGCCCTGACTCCTAGGGAAATGCTCGCTGTCTGGACGCCCCCAGCCCCTTAGCCCAAGGGACAGCACGCCCGCTGCCCTTTAGGTATGGAGATATTCCAATGCTCTGCCTATGAGCAAGCAGGCAGTCAGGAGCGAAAACTGGTCCGAAGAGTTCTCAGGCTTGGCGATCGCCCGATTGCACAAACATTGCCTCCTGGAATTTTTCTCATCGTCTGAGAGAGGAAGAGGCATGAACAGGAATGTGTGTGTGTGGAGCGGCGGGGTGGGGCTGGGAGCGGAGGAGACACCTCCCCGCCCTCGGAGGAGACGGTAGAAAGAAGAAAACCCTCGTGGGAACCGGCGGCGCTGTTCCTTTCCCAGGAGGGGTTCCCGGCGAGCCCCTGCCCAGGGCCCAGGCCGCGGGGGGCGGAGGGTCCGTGCGCTCTGGAACGGCAGGGGGACGCGCGATTCTCGTCTCCGGGAGAAGAGGACACGGGCGCCCGCGCAGAGGACCGTCCCTGGCACTAGCCCCGCGCCTGTCCTCTCGGTGTCTACACAACGGCTGCGGCGCGTCTCCGCGCTCCCATTCCCGCTGCTGCGCGCAGCTCCCACGCCCGGGCCCCCTGCCCGCCAGGCGCCAGATCCGCCCCCCGCGCTGGACCGCGAGGGTCCTCGGCGGCGTCTTTAAGGCTGCGGTCCCCGCCCTCCCTCCTCCCCGCCCTCGCGGTGTAGCCTCGGCTCCTCCGACCTCCCCGGGAGCCCGGCGGCCGGGCGTGCGCGGCGCGCGGAGCAGGTGCGGGCGGGCCCCTCGCATGCCGCTGCCCGGCCCGCGGTGGTAGCGGCGCCGCGCGCTCCGCCCGCCCCTCCTCCCGGCCGCACTCGGCTCCGGCGCGCGGGGACATGTCGGTGGCCACGGGCAGCAGCGAGGCGGCCGGTGGGGCCGGCGGCGGCGGCGGCGCGCGGGTTTTCTTCCAGAGCCCCCGGGGCGGCGCGGGCGGCAGCCCGGGCTCCGGCAGCGGCGCGGGCTCCTCCCGGGAGGACTCGGCGCCCGTGGCCCCCGCGGCCGCGGCCGGGCAGGTTCAGCAGCCGCAACAGCAGCAGCAGCAGCAGCAGCAGCGGCGCCACCAGCAGGGAAAAGTGACGGTGAAATACGATCGCAAGGAGCTTCGGAAGCGGCTGGTGCTGGAGGAGTGGATCGTGGAGCAGCTGGGACAGCTGTACGGCTGCGAGGTACCTGGACGCGGGGCCTGGAGGGTGGGGGCCTCCCTCTCCCCATGTGCCCACCCGGGGATTCTCCAGGGCCGGGCGCGCACCGTCCTGGCTCCCCGGGACCCAGCGCCGGGGCCGGGCGCGGCGCGTTCGCCATCCAGGGTGCCCTCTGGCCCCGGGGAGCCGCGAGTGGGACGCCTCTGACTGGGTTCAGCTGCCGGGTGCCCCGGAGAGCTGCAGGCCCCCTTGCTGGCTGTGGGGGACGGTGTGGGGTTAGGTCTTGTTGAGCATATTGCATTTCTGGGTCCCCAGGGCTCACCCCAGCTGCGCTTAACCCCCCTGGAGAACAGCCCTCGCTCCTGGGATCCTGGTAGTCCCGATTTTTGTGGAGAGGGAACCGAAAGGAGAGGTTCTGGGGATCTCAGAGGGGGCCTCTGCTCCTGAAATTCTACATCCATCCAAATCAGGAGAGGAACGCGTTCCCTCCCCCAACGCCCCCCCCCCTCCCCGCGCCCAAAGCGTGTCCCCATAATTAATCCTTTCATTGCCCAAAGCTGCACACGTTGAGCTTTGTGGAAGCGGCTTTCTTGCTTCCTGGCCAAGCTCAGCTGCCCCTGTGGATGGTGCAGAATGAAAGCCTCGGGCGACCTCGCAGGCGCCTGGGTGCCAGGGAGGTAGCTCAGCGGCGGTCAGGACGCTGTGACCTCCCACCGTTCAGGGGCGCAGGCCATACACCACTCCACGCCGCCTGACTTGTTTACATGTGATGCTGGGAGGAATGTTTAGAATAAGCTGTGACAAAGGTAGGCTAGAAAAAGGCCCAAAGCCAGTATGATCTCTCCGCAGAGTCGTTAATAACAGTGATTTAAAACGAAGTACTCTACTTCTCTTGCGGGAGTGGGATTTGGAAAGGGTGGAGGAGTGAGGAGGATTAGTCATTTAGGACATGGCGTCTAAGTTGAAGCTAGGTCTGTGTCCATACAGCTGTTAACGCTCCTCAGTGACAATGGAAGCCAGATGGACTCACTGGCTTTCCCACTGGCTTGGGGAAAACGAGATTTTCACACCTTTTGTGGCCAATTGTGAATACACATCTTCCTTAACATTCTCATCACACAAGGAAACAGCATTCTCAATTATGGACTACCGCTGAAGGGTTATGATATAATGAAGCTTGACTATATGACTCATGGGCTTGTAAAATATATTGGTTTTCCAGCCCAGCTCTTATAAAAAGCCATTTTAATGTCACGCATAAAAACTGGCCAACGTCGGAAGTGTTCATGGTTTTCTTAAATAGGAAGTTGGCAAAAGTCTCCAAAGGAATGATATATTTGATTTGGATGGGATTACTGTACACTCTGTCTTGCTTCTGTAGAATCCAATTAATTTTCATTTATTGGTTTCATTTATTTCATAGAGGCCTTTATACTCCATTTTGAAATTGAAAGATTTGGGTTCATAGAAAAACTGTTGTTGAAATTAACAATGCTTTGGCAACGCTCCTTTTATGGGAGACTGAATGGATGGAGTTTGTGCAACTCGAGAGCGTTCCAGACTCTCAGTAGGCTGGCAATTCATATGTTTTAAAAACTCTTCACAATTGGAAAAAAAATGGAGGATTGATTGTTCACTGTATTGAACATGTAGGTATATTTTTTTACAGGGTAAATATGACCTTGAATCTTTTATTTGTATTTCTTCTCTCACTTTAGAACTCCAACGTATAGCAAACAGCTTTGATTTGGAAGATAGGTTTTGTGGTGAAATGATACAAGGTGCTATGTGCTGCCCCGCTGTCATTAAAATGGGCAAGCACTTCTCTTTATGGAGTTGTTTGTTCTGTCATTTTGGAGTGAAGGAAGATAAGTCACTGAGAAGGTTGTTGGCCATTTGTAATTACTATGTTGATGGCATGCCTCGTTTAATAATCGAAAGCACGTGGACAAATAATTAGCCATTGTCTTCTTCCATCTAGTTCTCCACTGGGAGGGTTCTCTTTTAGCCTCGTTTCTCTGGCCTGGTAGCCTTTCCTTGCTGACAGCTTCAAGGACCTACCCTGGCTTACAGCTCTGAATCTCATGAATATGAAGGTTAGGAAATGCCCTTTTTTAACACTTAAAGTTGGTAATTTTTTCAAATATTTATCACATGAAATTGACACAGAAAGCCAATATGCCGGAGCTAACAGCCAAGTTGGGGGTGGGGTGCGGGGAGAGGGGCTTGAACACGTATTTAATTTCAGAAGAACTTTTACCAGGCAGGTCAGCAGTTAGATGACTTGTCCTTCCCAGAGTAGAAAATAATGATCTTTTGGAGCAGCATAAAGCATGAGATTTAAAATTAGAACGGAGTGGGAAGGAAGAAATACGCTTCCTGGCTGTGGTCTTATCTAGAAGTTTGAACTGCAATCAGTTTTGTATGGAGAATAATGTAAAGACGGGATGTGAGGAGAGCTTCCTAGGTACCAGGTGCTGTTCTGGGCACTTTGTAGGCACTCATTCACTTAGTCTTTACAACAACCCTGTGAAGAGGGTGCTGCTAGTATCTCTGTCTTACAGACAAGGAAACGGAGACAGAAAGGTTAAGAGGCTTTCCCAGCTCACATAGCTGGTGAATGGCAGGGTGGGGGTGGGAGTTGTACCCAGGCTTGCCTGAAACTTGGCAGGATCTCATGCAAGAGAACAGATGGAGGCCCTCACAGCACACATCTAAATATTTTAAAGTTATAAATTAAGTCAACAAACGAGCATTTATCTACCTACCTTGACACCAATAGCTTCAGAATGGCCTGGAAGGTCAGGTTTGAGATTTGGAATTCTCAGGCTTCCCAGAGCGCCGAGCTGCAATGCGGTTGGGGAGAATCGTCCCTGGGCCTGGGGTCCGCCTCCCTTTGCCTCCCACCCCTGGTGCAGTCCCACCTGGTGAAGGGTATAGTGTCCATGTGCATGTCCAGTCTTTGTCCACACCCTCTGCCACCCCTAAACCATGTCTCTGGCTCGGTGCCCCATTGGGAAGACAGAGGGTGAGGAGCCCTGGAAGTGGCTTGGTGTTTGATCAGGGGATTGTGAGCACCTGGAACAGCCTAAAACCAGTTTTGGCTAGGTCCACTTGGTTCCAGGAACTCTTCAGGAAAGTGAGTGTGACAGGAGTGGGCCCAGCCTCCTCACCCAGTTGAAGGCATATGATTTCACACCACGTCTCAGAGCTTTCTGGATACATAGATAAGTGCTTTTTTTTTAGGTTAAAAAATGCTTAGTTATTGTGTTTACATTTATTTTCCATTTCATCTCCTTGTACAGTTTCCACCTAGGAATTTGGTTATAATGGGACTGTTAGGTTAAGTCTATATCCACATTTAAGGCTTTCTGGTTTAAGACATTTTCCTATCTCTTCCAAACCCTGTCTGGTTTTAAGAGCATTTGAAATCTGGCATAGCATCTACATGGGCAAGTATTGCAAGATGACCTACTGAACAAGTCCTATCAGTTCCTCCCATCTTTCCCAACATCTAGATAACATCTGTACTCCCAGTTGTGCAATTCCATTTGCTTTGGAAATAAAAGCCTGTTGTTAATCTCAAAATGCCAGGGGAAGCCTCACCCTAGACAGGTCTGTGCATTGAGGGTTTTCCTGAGTTGTTATGCGGATTGTCCATGTAGGAGGCCTTTCTCTTTGCTGAAGCTGGCTGCATTTTAAAAAGTGGTTTCTGACATATTACACCTTTTCTTCCTCCCTGACTCCCTACCATCCTCTGGCTGTAAATCAGTTTTTTTGATGGTGACTCATAGAAAGAAATACCCTTTGGATTGCTGCCTGGTATACATATACAGGCACGTGGATGTATGAGCAGAGCCACATGCACCCCCTAATGTTACTATGTACGCTAGAGAAAAAATTACAAAGGGAATGTAAGATGTGACTTCATTAATGCTTAAGTCTGATGTTCTGTTCTATTTCATTTCCCAAAGTTGCTGGCTGTGACCCTCTAGATTGATCTCAGAACACATTTCTGGACCGTGTTCTGTAGTTTAAAAAATACTGTAAGGTACAGCATAGGGAATATAGTCAGTAATATTCTAATAACTAGGCATGGTGCTGGATGGGTACAGGATTTATTGGGTGATCACTTGTTAATTTATGTCTGGCCACTGAAACGAAGATAATGATGTATGTCAACTGTAATTGAAAGTAAAAAATGATAAAAAATACTACTTCAAAAAGGGAAAAGTCTAAACATCCTATCTAATAATAGACAAATAAGCAAATTGACCATACCTCTGACACACCCACAAGCCATGCCCACAAGCCACGCCCACCATCCAATCAGAGTGAGTATGCAAATTGACCCAAACCAAGATGGCTACAGCCACAGAGAGCAAGGTTTCCTAGGTAACAGAGGAAGCCAAGCTTTCTGCCTGCCCTTGCCAGGCCTAAGCCTCCACTCAAGCTACAAAGTTTCCATTACAGAAGGTAAACAAATTCAAACAAATGGCGGCAGAATGGAGCTTGAGAGAGCAGGCCAGGGTTGCCGCCGGCAACAGGGGAAGCAAAGCTTTCCACACACCCTGGCCGGGCCCACCCGCTTAAGGCAACAAAGTTTCAATTATAACCACAACACAAATGGCTGCCGGCCTCGGAGGGAGCCCCAGGCTTGGTTCCACTCCAGGCTACAAAGTTTCAATTGTAGAAGGAAAATAAATTCCAGATACCAGGGCCTCTGCTTGGGTTGCCAGGGGGCCTGGCCGGCCTGCAAACCACCATAGGCCCCTCGCTCGCCGCCCCACACCCCAAGGGAACCCCCACCTGATCCGGGACTCCCTTCAGGGCAAACCAGCTGGCCCCCACCCGTGCACCAGGCCTCTATCTTATCTAATAAAAGAGAAATATGCAGATTGACCATCACTGCAACACACAATATAGCTGCCCCCATGTGGTCAAAGATCCTGCCCCCATGTGGACACAAGATGCCCACCACAAGATGGCCAGCAGGAGAGGGCAGTTGGGAGGCACCCGGCCTGCAAGGGAGGGCAGTTGAGAGGGACCAGGCCTGCAAGGGAGGGCAGTTGGAGGTGATCAGCCCTGCAGGAGAGGGCAGTTAGGGGTGACCAGGCCGGCAGAGGAAGGAAGTTGGGGGCAAACAGGCTGGCAGCAGAGTGGTTAGGGGGTGATCAGGCTGGCAGGCAGAAGCGGTTAGGGGCAATCAGGAAGGCAGGCAGGCAAGCAGTTGGGACCCAGCAGTCCTGGATTGTGAGAGGGATGTCCGACTGCCCGTTTAGGCCCGATCCTTGGGATCAGGCCTAAACGGGCAGTCAGACATCCCTCGAGGGGTCCCAGATTGGAGAGGGTACAGGCTGGGCTGAGGGACAACCCCCCTCCGTGCACGAATTTCATGCACCGGGCCTCTAGTATGTAATAAAAGTAGCTGACATTTATTGAGTGCTTTCTATGTAACAGGTATGATTTGTGTAATCCAAGTAACAACCTCTGATACTCCATTTTATGGATGTGGAAATTGAGGCACAGAGAAGTCTGGAAGTTGCTCCAGGGCCCTCGAGTGGGACTTGGCCGAGCAGGGATGTGCCTAGGAAGTCGGGTGGCACCTTAACCACTGCACTATTCTGCTTCCTGAGGGAGGACAGTGGATCCCTTCTGGGAACCCCGTCGGTCACCCCCTCTCCAGGTGTGGTGGTTGGAACGTCTCAGCTGACTGACAGTGCCTGCGTGGGGATTCCACAGTCAGCGGGTGTGTTCCTGTGCCTGCATCGGGCCTCTTGTTTGGAGTTCAGGTCCTGCTGTGTATGTAGACCCCTTGCTACCACATCACCTGAGCCTGCCGTGCCGCACTGTGAGGCCCGCGGCTGGTGGTGGAAACTGCTGCTTAGCGTTTGGCCTGTGGATTATTTGGTGAAACACCGCTTGTGTATTTGAGAATGAATAGCATTTTAAACAAAACTGCTTTAAGAACTCTTCATAAAGTCAATTTGTAAAATAGTAAGGAATAAATTAAACATGTTAAAAGTCTATGAATAAAAGTATTCTAAGTTGCCAAAGGAAGAAAGGAAAACTGTACTTAGCACATTTCCGTTTGCAACAATGGTTACAGGAACTTGATGTGGAGGCTGTGGTTGAAAGAAAAAAATGCTTTGAAGCTAGATGAACCTGAAGTTACCTCAGGCCCCAGCATTCACTCATTCATTATTTTAAAATATATTCTTATTGATTTCAGAGAGGAAGAGGGAGAGAGAGATAAAAACACCGAGGAGAGAGAATCATTGATTGGCTGCCTCCTGCACACCCCACACTGGGGATTGTGCCCGCAACCTGGGCATGTGCTCCAACTGGGAATTGAACTGAGACCTCCTGGTTCCTAAGTTGATGCACAACCACTGAGCCACACAGGCTGGGCAGGCCCCAGCCTTTAGTGGTAGTTAGAGATTAGGCAATTCTTTAACTTCTCTGAGCCTCGCTTTCTCCCTATATTTAAGGGAATCATCCTGGCCTCTTTATAGGGTTGTCATAAGGACTGAATGCGTAAGACACAGGACCTGGTAGCTGGAACCTAGTAGGTGCCCAGTCATTGTTGTAATTTGAACCATACCCAGCCACTAACTGTTGGTTATTCTCTACGATGTGGGGAGAGGGCAGGAGGAGGAAGAAAACAGGTATTCACATCTACCTGGTGGTAGAATTTGGAGAAGGAAGTATGGGTACTTTGGGGTCAGAGATGGTGTGTCTATGAATTTGAACATTCTCTAGATCAGCGTTCGCCAACCGGTGTCTGTGGACCATTGGTGGTCCTTGAGGTCCGAAAGGTTGGCGACTGCTGCTCTATATTATTTCCCTTTTTCCTAGAGCCTTCCTCATTCTGGAAGTTCCTGTGGTTTTCGAGGTATATATATGTAGATAAATTAGACTTCAACAATTTGAAGGCGGGCTCTGTCTTAATTTTCTTTGTCTATGGCCCTAGTAGAGCACAGTTCTTCAACCATGAAGCATTTGTTTGAATGAATGAGAAAGGGTCAGTCCTCAGAAAATCTTTGAAAAACCCCCGGTGTTTTACTATTGAATTAGTTGGTGGTGTTTCTTCGTCATAGTCATGGCTAAGAAATAAAACCGATCCATGATTTTGTTACAATAATCCATATCATACTCTTGCACCACTACTGTTTCATGTCAGCATTGTTGGAAAATATACCTTCCTTCATTGATTTATTTGCTTCAAGCAGGAATTTAAAAATAGCAGTGGCAGCTAATTGATTTTTTAAGCTTAGATTTCGAGCATTCTTTTGAAAATTTGACCTTCCCTGAGTCCTCCATCCACTCTCTTTTTCTTTGCTTCTACTGGGTCCCCTGCCACACTAGTTCTGCCGGCTGCTCTCACCCCTGTGTGTTCGCATCCAGTGTCTTCTGTTTTTCTCCCAGCTTTGAAACAACCTGGCTGCCTGTGGCTCACCTGGCCTCACTCGTAGCTCTCCTCAAAGAAGCCATCTCTTTCCGGATGGAGGGGAGGCTGAAGTCTGAATTGTTCTGTTCTCCATGGGGTGGGCGCACGATTTCATTCTGTAGTTCACTCTGTTCAGTCGCCTTTCCTTACACTTGGATATTTCAAACCTTCACCTCTCTTCAGGGCGCCTTTGCTCCATCTCTCTTCCCTTCAGAGGTGTCCTTGCAGCCTCCTGTTCAAGCCAGTCCGGCACCCTCCCAGCTCTTCCTCCCCTTATGCCCCTCCTCTCTTGGCTGCATTTCCAACCTCCCCCTTGCTCCCAGCACATACACAAGTTGAAGTCTTTCACTTGGGTTAACAACTACCCCCCTGTCACAAAAAAAACACTTCCCTTTCTCAATCCTCTGTCTCCTCTGGTTGGCACCCTATCTTTCTCTCTCCCTTACCATCTACTTTTCCAGATCTTTCTCCACCCACAGTCTGATGTCAGCTCTCACCACGGCTTCCCTGAGCACCTTGCGGTTTCCAGTCCAGTGGGCTTGCTTGGGTCTGATTTTACTTGGCCTCCTGTGCCATTGGGTGCCCATTCCATTTCCTCTAGAAGGCCTTCCATCCTGTTGCCCCCTCGCTCCTCTCGCAAACTCCTTCCTGGTTTTCTTTCTCTGCCCGCCTCCTCAGTGCTGATGTCACACAGGGTCTGCCTCTGGGCCCCGGCTCTGTCTTCTCTGTGTTTTTTTTTTTCCACCCCGGCATGCTCTTTCTGGGTGTTAGGAATAGTCCCCTACTGTCAGTGGCTGTCCATAGGCTGACAACTCTTCGATCTACATTTTTAGCCCCGGTCTGTTTTCTGAGCACCAGACATATTCAGACAGTTTCGAAATGGACAACTCCGCTCAGATGCTCCACAGCAACCTCATATTCAACCCGTCTGAAAATGCGTTTATCACCTTCCTCTGCAGGCCTGCTCCTCTTCCTCAGTTCTCTCCCATGTTGCCATCCACAGACGTCCCAGCCAAAGACTGCGCTGGCGTCCTCCTCTCCCGCCTCTCCCTGGCCCGCCACACCCAGGGGCCACAAAGTCATGTTCATGCTTGCTCCTTATGGCCCGGGAGACTAATTCCTTTGTCTCCCAGCCACCGCTTTGGCCCAGCAGCGTATAATTTCTCCCCTGTATTATAGCAATAGACACTTCGGTCTCGTTTCCCTCAAATTACGGCTAGTACTATAGTACAGCTGCTATTACCAGTCCTCTGTGTTTGCTGTTACTATTACTTTTTCTGCCACTAGTGCCGCTCTGTGAGGGCCAGGTGGTTTATCCATCGTGTCTCCTACAGTCAAACCTCCCAATGCCTCGGTGAGGTGGCTGGTATCATTTTCATTGCTCATGGTTTAGAGCAGTGGTTCTCAACCCTTCTAATGCCGCGACCCTTTAATACAGTTCCTCATGTTGTGGTGACCCCCAACCATAACATTATTTTCATTGGTACTTCATAACTGTAGTTTTGCTACTGTTATGAATCGTAATGTAAATATCTGTGTTTTCCGATGGTCTTAGGTGACCCACAGGTTGAGAACCGCTAGCAGGGTCGCCTAAGACCATCGGAAAACACAGATATTTACATTACGATTCATTAACAGTAGCAAAATTACAGTTATGAAGTAGCAACGAAAATAATTTTCTGGTTGGGGGTCACCACAACATGAGGAACTGTATTAAAGGGTCGCGGCATTAGAAAGGTTGAGAGCCACTGGTCTAGAGGAAGACCCTGAAATCAGAGAAGTTGTTACTTGCCCTTGTGTAAGATCATGCTGATTCCAGAGTCACCTAGCCACGATGCTACCATTGATCCCTGCAGCTACATTTATTAAGTTCCTACTGCATACCCTGTCCTTCATAAGCTCTCACCGAATCCTTGCAAGGGTTTGTGAACTCTTCAAGGTAGGTGAAGAAACTCAGTGTCTGCTGAGGAGGCCACATCCCTGAAGTGGCTGAGTCAGGATGGCCCCCTGTCCTGTCTCTGACTCCCGGGCTGGGGCCTCTTCCTCCGAGCCCTCACCTCCATCTCTGTGATGCTTCAGAACCCCCTCCACACTGCCAGGGCGTCTCTAAAGTCCAGACTGGAGCTTGCTATTCCCCTGTGGCCTTCAGGATAAGGCGTGAGCACCTCAGCCTGTGACAGGGGCTCAGGGGACTGCCCCACCCACCTCTCTAGTCTCATCTCTGGCCACCGTCCCCGCCCCACTCCTTCAGTTATGAACCGAGATCTGACCAGGGAAGGCAGGAGCCCCTCCACATTTGCTTCTCTCTCTGCCAGACTCACCCCTCCCTCCTTCCCTCCCCACCTTACCTGTCTACTTGTTACCTGTTCTTCAGGCTCACCCTTGTGCTGCCTCCTCCAGGCAGCCTCTCTGATAGGTCTCCCCACCGCAGGCTTACAGGCCTATGCTGGCTTCTTCTTACCCCTTCCTCAGCACTCTTTCTATAATCCTGTCCCCACCCAGGGCCCCCCACTCCCATCCCCCCAGCAGCAGCTTCGAGGGGGCAGAATCTTGTGGTCTTTGCAGTCCCATTGCCTCGTGCTCACCTGGCTGCCCCCGTGCCTGGCTGTTGAGTGAGTGAGACAAACGGGGCCTCAAGGGCAGTTGGCAAAGTTTCTGGTGCTTCGCGTTTCAGAAATACAGACTGCATTCACGTAATTTGGCTCTGCCGGTATTAAAAACCCGCTCTTTCATTGTGACTGGAAGTTTCGGCCCTTTTTCGTGGTTATGGGTTATGTCCATGCAGTCCTTTGAACCTGTGAACTAAAAGGAAGTTGTTATGGAGTACAGCACAGATGCATGGGCAGTAAAAGTCTCCCAAGGAAGTAATCGCAGGTTCCTGCCATTCTCTTCTGTCATTTTCAGTTTCCGGGATGTGCAGGAATACTGCTTTATTTGCCCAGTGATGGTTCATTTCGTTGGGAGTGGACGTGCTCGCTGTGCTGGGGAGTGGTGAGCGCTGCTCCACCAGCAGAGAAGACCCGAGCGACAGGCTCACACAAGTCTTCCGAGAACAGGAGTGAAAGCCAGGATTCCTGCCTCTGCCCAAAAGTTCCCGCAATGACTTCTCCCCCAGACCCTCTTAGTCAGCACCGGCATTTTGGAAATCTGTTCCACTGCGTGAAAACTTAGAAAAAAGAGGACACCGGAGTGCGGACGAGGCTCTAAAGCATCACTTTGTGGTCGAGGAAAAGTGACCAAAGAAGGGCTTTTCCTCTTTGAAAGAATCTTTAGGGCTGGTTGTGACAGGAGCTATGGCGGACAGAGGTATTCATTCATTCATTCATTCGTTCGTTCGTTCAGCACATATTTACATAGAGGAGGAAAGGGGAACAAGAAGACTTCATCCTTGAAACTGTGTAAAGTTAGAAGTTGAAAAGTCCAGGGACCTTCCCGTAGGAGAGGAAGGTGGGCATCCCTGTGAGGGCAGTCCTTGGTGTTAGTGCACCCAGTGAATGATTCCCTGCGTAGTGCGTGTGTGCTTCCTTTACTCGAAGCCTGTTTTCAGGAAAGGGTATGCTGAACTCATTGTCACTGTAATGTCAACAACTGAAAACACTTCATCTTTCATTTCAATGGAAAGTAAGGGCCAAGTAAGAGAAGGTAATCTCTTACCAGCTGAACTTTGGGGATTAATAAACCTGGGCAGGCTTATAAATAAATAACATTATTTGTGGGCTGTGGGGCCTTGTTGGAATCGATGAGATCTGTGAAATCCAAACATGTCCGTTGTTCCCAGCATGAGATGCAGGCAGGGCTCTGGTCGTGGGACTCTGTTATAGCTCAGTGACCTTGGCTCCTGATAGACTTTTGTTCCTAGGTTTTCGTTCCCCATCTGAAAAATGTGAGGGGGTCTAGGTCTTTCAAGCTCCAGACTTTAGAGATTCTTTAATAGAGCTGGCCCCACATTAGAAAAGATGAGATTTATTCAAGGGAAGATTATATTTAAAGCAGTGATAGAGCCCAGCCGGTGTGGCTCAGTGGTAGAGTGTCAATCTATGAACCAGGAGATCACGGTTTGATTATAGGTCAGGGTACATGCCTGGGTTGTGGGCTGGATCCCCAATACGGGGTGTGCACAAGGCAGCTGATCATTGATGCTTCTATCTATCTCTCTCTCCCTCTACCTTCATCTCTGAAATCAATAAAAAATATATATTTAAAAATAAATAATGTAATAATAGAAAGGTCTTTCACTTGCAAACCTAGATGAGAGCTAGACTAGTTCACCAAAGGATCATCCAATTTACATAGTTAATTTTAGTAGCTAAAGTGAGCATGTATTTATCCATCCTTTCCTTGGCATCTGTGGTGTGATGAGATTTAGGAAGGATCAGATCAAGAAGCATTAAAAAAAAATCCTTCTAACCCCCTCCAGCACTTCTTCCCCACTATAAACTTCCAACATAAATTTGAAATATGGCAAGTACAGTTATTCATAGCTAACCTATCTGCTTTTTTGCTTTAATTGGGTTAACCTTTGAGAAGAGCTGGCATATTTGACTTACACACTTGCAGCATATGATTTATAATATTGGCTGTTGGAGGGCCTTTCCTGTTGTTATTATTTGTCCTTTAGCTTGGCAGCTCATAATTAACCAATAGTGGTATTTATTTTAACTTGAGGAACATTTGTGTTGAGGTATAAAATGAGCATCTGAGAAGTAGAATCACAGCAGCTTTAGGAAATAAAATTTAAAAACCGTGAAAGCTACAAATTAGCCTAAATAAGAAGCCAAATAAATCTGCACTAAACAAATTAATTTTCACTGGGGAATTTATTTCTGGAACATCCCTTTATAGTTGGTTTCAGAACTAACATGATAGGATAGAAAAAAAAATGTAGATTTCTCATGGACAGTGTTGGTAGGAAGTGAAAAGCAGAATTTATCCCTCTTTGTAATATTTATTTATTTTGTGTGATGATCGAATCCATAAAGCACCACCGGATAATCCCATTCAATCCACACAAAAACTCTTTGATGTGAGTAGTTTTCTCATTTTTTAAATGAGAAAAACTGAGGCTCAGAGGGACTTAGTACCTGCCCAAGTTAGATTGCCAGGAGGAAGAGGGGGAAGGCTCAGACTTGGAAACAGCTGTGAGCATCAGTTTCACCTTCACCAGCTGACCATTTCCGTGAAGTCTAGTATGTTTGACCTCTGCACCGGGCAAGGCTTTTCTGCTTAATTTATGTGGTACATTTTCAAATATGCTTCATCTTTAACAATATACAGGCTGCCTTAGAGAAGCCATTTGTAAGGTGAAGCTATCTCTTTAGAAAAATTCAAATCCATTAGTTCTCAAGTATATATTCCCGTGAGCATGCTACTTATTTCACTGATGGCCAGGTTTACACAAGCCCTTAGTACTAGAGCCTTATGCTCCCCATCTATCCACTCAGATGGAGTGTTGAGGTGAAAAGTTAGAAACTCACCTGAAATAAGCCTGAGGATACAGAGTGGGTATTTTATTCTAAATGTTTGAAAGGACCAGGTATTATTACCTTTGGCATGGTAGAAGTAAAGAAATAGAGCTTCTTCTAACGAAAATGTGAAAAATCCTTCACAACTTGTTCGGCTTATGTTAAGGCTGCTTTTGTTCTGTCCACTGTGGTCAGGCATCGGTTGATAAGTTTTATGTTTTACATGTCAGTAGTGTGGCTGACGTCGCTGTTTCATTTCTGCTAATATTAAGTCAAATTTGATTCAAGCGATGTAGCTAGGGTATTGAGTTTTCAGATTGGAAAAAAAATGTCTTTTCTGCCTAGTTCTTGTGAGCTAATACTCGATGTAACAACTCTAATTAGTTAACTGGTTTTTCTCCTGTTTGTCTTAGGGTGTGGAAGCTCTGACAGGTCACAAGAAGATGAGTCATGGATTTGATGCTAAAACATGATTATGCTTGCTATAATGAAAACACCCTACAAATATTACAACTACAAAATAACGTACTATCTCTGGTAGACAAGTGCCTTTTGTTCAGCTAAAATATTCCATTTAAAAAATATATATATTTTTATTGATTTCAGAGAGGGAGAGAGAGACACATCAGTGATGAGAGGGAATCCATTGATAGGCTGCCTCTTGCATGCCCCCTACTGGGGATCGAGCCTGAAACCAGAGCATGGGCCCTTGACGGGAATTGAACCCAGGACCCTTCAGTCTGCAGGCCGATGCTCTATCCACTGAGCCAAACCAACGAGGGCAGTGGTCGGCAAACTCATTAGTCAACAGAGCCAAATATCAACAGTACAACGATTAAAATTTCTTTTGAGAGCCAAATTTTTTAAACTTAAACTTCTTCTAACGCCACATCTTCAAAATAGACTCGCCCAGGCCGTGGTATTTTGTGGAAGAGCCACACTCAAGGGGCCAAAGAGCCGCATGTGGCTCGCGAGCCACAGTTTGCCGACCACGGAGCTAGGGCAGTATTCCATTTCTTCATCAAAGCCCAGATGGTTCAGTATTAAGTAATCTCATGCCAGAGCAGTGTTTAAGGGTGGCCAATGAGAACGTTTGTGTATCTAGGTAAACCGACTCTCACCTGAACTAGCCTGAGACTCACCGCATTGAGCTGTCGGGCTGCCTCAAACCTCTGGGATGTGCCCATTATAAACTTTGGGGAGGACTAGAGGCTGTGTTTAATAAGAGCCCAAGCTTGCGTTAACTTATTACTCCAGAGGAGGAAAAAGGAGGAACTAGTTTATTGATCATTGACACCTTACATAAATTGCCTCACATAAAACAATTTAAAACAGGGAAGGAAGGCAAAGAATGAGATTTAGAGCCCATATAAAACATTGAGCAAAATGAAATTCAAGCTCTCAAGCCAGCCACTGAGACTAAGACGCTGACCTACTGCTTCCTGGGGTACGAGGCGCTGAGTAGGCCCGGGGTGTGGGTGTGGACCTGCCTTCCTCTCAGGAACTCAGCTCTTCTCTTTCTCCCTCCTGGCCCCACTTCACAAAATAAAAATAAACGGAAAAGTCCCTAAATATAGCTTTTTACCGGTTGTGGGAACTAGTTTTCCCCATCACAGAGATCCCTATTGGTTGTGATCAGGGTTGGTTTTTTTTTTCATTTTTATGATGTATATTTTAATCATATATTATATATTAGGGGTTCTTTTTGCATCTTTATGTCTGAATGCAAGGAGTCACATTCTGAGATAGGCCCTTCCTTCTCCCAGGTGTGGGCTTAGTCCGCCCAGGAGGATGGAGAGCTCTCCTGACCCGCCTTCATTCACAGCATGGCTACGAGTCTTCATCCTGGGCTTCCTTTAACCCTCCTTAAAATGATAGAGCCCTTTCAGGGGTGTTTTCAGCATCAATAATGTTAAAAATCATAATAATCTCCCCAGGAAAAGCCCAGGATATTTATGAAAGCTCCATTAGCAACATCTCTGACCTTTTTGCCATAATTAATTCTGCCTCATTAATACATATATTCAACTTAAAGGCATGTTCTTTGGCCAAAAAGAGAGCAGACATTTTTATCATTTGTTAATTTGAGGGGTTTCTTTGGTGGGGTGTAGGGCTTGATTGAAAATTTTGGTCACACATCAGGTTTTACGAATCTAGAATAATCTAGTCAATATCTCAGAACAAAATATCTTGCTGAGAATTACCTTTTTAATTCAACAGAATTATGACATTTGAACTAAGTGATAATTGATAGTAATCTTTTCCGTAAGATACCTTTTATAATTGCCTAAAATAGATTGCAAAGATTGCAAAGGTATGTAATAAATATTAATTAGTGTCATTATGGGCAATGTTTATTTAATTTATGTTTTGTATAATGAACGTGTAGTCATTTTATTAGAGAAGGAATAATCTAAAGTTACAATGTTAAGACCATCTTTCTTAAAGAAGAAAAGAAAAGAAAAAGACCACCTTTCGTGGTGTTTTGCCTTCTCTTCTTTATGAGGCAGCCAGGGTTTAAAAAAATGTAAATGGTACTAATAAATAAGGAAAAAATAAGCCAACAATTGTGTTCATATTCAGCTCTTTACACTTTCAGAATAAGCACTGATAACCCTTTTAGAAATTAGGGTGTCATCGTTATCTTTTTGGGTAAAAAGACCATCTCCAGTGAGGATGGTGGCCCACCATAGGTCAGAGGGAAGTTAGAAGGAAGATTGCATCACCTTGACCTTCTCTCAGGAGCCCATACCTTCCATCTGCTCAGGGACTTTCCTCTTCTTTACCTGCAGCCTCTCCTCCATTTCGGGAGCCCTCGAGCTGCACACTTAAGATCTGTGCATCTCATGATGGGGACGATATACCTCAATACAGCAGGAGGACACACCCACAAAACTCTCCTTCCTCTCTCCTCAGTTTGTCTATGCTTTTCCTCCCTACTTTGTCCCCTTCTGCTCTCCTGTCAGCCCCCTGCTCTGTCGCTTATCTCTATGGAGAGGATCATGCCCTCCATGTTGCTAAGTCCCAGGTGCCCATCCCAGTTCTCATCTTCATGCTCTCAGAATGTTTGACTGTCCTGTTTCCCAGAGCCACTCCATCTATTACCCATCTATCAGCCATCCCAACCTCTGTCCATCCTCCATCAGCCACTGTGCTGTCCATCTGTTCCTTCCTCCAATACCCATCCACCGTATGCCAGGCCCACTTAAAAAAAAACAACTTAACTTTTTAAAGATGGTTAGAGTTACAAAAAAATTTTAAGATAGTTCCCATATACACTGCAACCATTTCCACTAATTCGTAACATCTTAAATTAGGATGGTACATCTGTCACAATTAATGAGCCATTATTGGTATATTATTATTAGTAACTAAAATCCACACTTTACTCAGATTCCTTAGTTTTTACCTGGAGGCCTTTATCTGTTCCCAGATTCCATCCAGGGCACCGCATTACATGTAGTTGTTATGTTTCTCAGATCATCTTGGCTATGACAGTTTCTCAGACTCTCCTTGTTTTTAATGACCTTGACAGTTGTGTGGAGGACTGTTTAGGTATTTTATAGAATGCCCCTCAAATGGGATTTTTTCTGACTTTTTTTCTCATGATTAAACTGGGTAGACTGGGGTTATGGGTTATACCAGGGGTGGGGAGCATCCGGCCCACGGGCTATACAAGGCCCGAGAAATCATTTGGTCTGGCCCTGCCAAGGCATTAGGGATGAGTTAATTAAATGTTTGACCAACTATAGCAGATTAATTTTTAAGTTGATAATTTTCTATGGCCCGTGAATGATATTATAAATATCCAAATGGCCCTTGGCAGAAAAAAAGGTTCCCCACCCCTGAGTTATACAAATAGTGGTGAGATTACTGGTCTGTAAGGTCTGTTCAGCTTCCCTAGATATTCCCAGGCAATTTTCTTAAGTAACTTACTGACTTGCATTACCACGGAAGTAATGAAAGTCTAGTTTTTTTGCATCTTCACCAACACTTGGTATTTTATCTTTTCCATGTTACCATCTGTTAGGTATATAGTGGTATTGCATTGTGGTTGTAATTTGCACTTACTGGGACTAATGAGATCTAGACCCTTTTCATATGTTTATTGGTCTCTTGGGTGTCCCTTTTGTGAAGTGCCTGTTCAACTCATTTCCCATTAAGGGAAAAAAAAACACCACTTTGGATTGAACCTTCTGTCTTATTCTTACTGATTTTAATATAGATCCTGGATACTAATCTTTATACATACATCCCAGGTATCAGTCTGTTGTCAGAATGTACGTCGTATTTTCTCTCACTTTGTGAGTTGCCTTTTTCACTTTTGTTAATGTTTAGTGTCTTTTGATGAACAGATGCTCTTAATCTTGTCTAGTTTATCAGTTTTTTTCCTTTGTAGTTAGTGTACTTTGCATCCTGTTTAAGAAATTTTTGTCTGCTCAAAGGTCAAGATGTTCTCCTATGTTGTCTTTTGGATGCTTCATTGTTTTGTCATTTATATTTAGATCTGAAATCTATCTAAAATTGATTTTTATGTATGGTACCATGTAGGCAACAAGATTCTTTACTTTCTGCCTGGTCGGCATCGCTCAGTGGTTGAGCGTCAACCCATGAACCTGGAGGTCGTGGTTCAATTCCCGGTCAGGGCACATGCCCAGGTTGCAGGCTCGATCCCCAGTGTGGGGTGTGCAGGAGACAGCTGATTAATGATCCTCTCTTATCATTGATGTTTCTCTCTCTCCATCTCCCTTCCTCTCTGAAATCAATAAAAATTATATTTAAAAGAAAAGATTCTTTACTTTCCCACCAGGATATCCAGTTGACCCAGCACCATTCATTGAAAAGATCACCCCCTCCCCACTGCACTGTAGTCACAAAGCAGGGACCTTATATATATGGGTCTGTTAGAGATTCTGGTGAGTGTGTTGGGTGGGGCCTTCCCATCTTGCTCCCTCTCTATTTCCTGGCACAATGGCCCATGAGCTGTAAATGATCAGTAATTATTGGCTAGTTGGTGGACTGGTCTGGACTTGCCTTTACACATGAGTATTGAAAATACCTAGGCTAGCCCTAACCAGTTTGGCTCAGTGGATACAGCATCGGCCTGTGGACTGAAGGGTCCCAGGTTCGATTCTGGTCAAGGGCATGTACCTTGGTTCCAGGCACATCCCCAGTAGGGGGTGTGCAGGAGGCAGCTGATCGATGTTTCTCTCTCATCGATGTTTCTAACTCTCTATTATCCCTCTCCCTTCCTCTCTGTTAAAAAAAAAAAAATCATCAAATACATATATATATATATATATATATATATATATATATATATATATATATATATATATATATATATATATATATATATATATATATATATAACCTAGGCTCAGGCTCAAAGTAAAGATACTCAGATTTCATTTCAGAGAAGACTTTACTTGACTAGTCATATTGCATATTGTTTCAACAGGCCCAAATATGGGTTGGGCAAGTTCTGCTGGCTGAAGTCCTAAGGAAGGCCCGTCAACTTCAGATTAACCCTGTCATTAGTAGTGCATCTATCCAGCCAGCCAGCCAGCCACACTAACATATTCGTTATGGGCCTACTCTGTGCGAGGCCTGAAGTATAACTATGAAATAATGGGATTCTTTTTAGTGTTTCTATTTTTAATATTAGAACATTTGTGTTTCTTTACAAATGTAAAGAAATTACCCTCCTTGCTCAGTGCAAGGAGGGTAATTTTTAGAATTTTCTTCTATTTCTTGTGTAGTTAGTTGTTCTGTTATAGTTATTTAAACATTTTTTTAGGTGACAGTCTGGCTAACAGGCAACAGGCCTAAGAATTAGAGCGTCTATGTTGTTATCAGAATGTTTTAAAACAAACCAAACCTTACAAGAGAAAGGAGATTTTTTATTTTGGCAGAGTACATGATTTTATCTGGTAAATTCAAGGAGCAGTTCAGTACTTTTCTTGTTTGCAGAATTTAGTGCCAGCCCAGAGACCACCTTCAGAGAAAGAGACATGTATTCTCCCAAGGCTGGCGCTGTGCTCAGGAGGGGCCAGTGTTATGCTGGATGCAGTGTTAAGTGGGTCCCGAGCTGAGTGCTGGGTTGGTCCTGGCACCTGTCAGTCAGGGAACCTGTCCATCAGGGCACTTGTCCATTGGTGGCTTCTCCCCAGCGGCCATCTGGCCTGGTTATACCAGGGCCCTGGTTCCTGGCACAGGCCGCTCTGCTCCTTGCCTCTCCTGGGCATGTGAAAGAGGAGTGGCAGTGAGGGCAGATAGCCTAGGCTGGGGCCAGCCCTAGCATTCCCTAGGAGCCGGGGCTGTCCCTCCCAGCTTCCTCATCCACTGCTGCCCGTGCTGGTGGCCGCCAGTTCCAGCTGCTCAGAGGGCTTTGTGGCCTTGGGGAGAGGCAACCGGGGAGCTGGGCCTTGGGGCCCCACCCCTGCCTCAGGGAAAGGAAAGAGCCTGGCAACAGAACAGGGTGTCTGCTCTGGCGATGATCACTTACACAACAGGACTTCCTTAATGAGTTAAGTTGGCTCCATTTGCTTTATTTTTTAGTTTGTCTCAATGGAATGTTTTCCTTATTTAATGAAACCTCACCTATCCGGAGGTCACTAACCTCAATCATTTGGAACACAGTTAAAAACCTAGAAGAAAGCAGAGTGGGTACCTTTGAGGACGTAAGGCGTTGTTCTTTATTTATCAGAGAGATCCATAGGCTTTGCGTTGGTCTTTCCTTTTTCACATGCAGTTTTTAAAAATTTTCAATTACAGTTGACATACAATATTGTATTAGTTTCAGGTTACTCTTAGTTTGTAGTATTAGTTTGTTGACTCTTCCTTTAGCCACAGTTCCCATGAGCTTTCTTTTCTTCTTAGTTCCCTATGATTTAGAAACAACAGACCAGGCTGCTACAGGTAAGTCCTGGGGGAACCTCTAGAAGTGGCAGCTGACAGGCTGACAGCGAATCTATAAAAAGCTCAGAGGGTTGGAGCCATTTTGTGTAAGAGAAAAAGAGCTCAGTGCGTGTCATCGGCCTGGAGGGTAATGCAGCACAGTAGGACGTCTCACCGCACTGACCTGAGTCATTGACAAAACACTGACTTATATTGGTAGCCTCTGCCTCAGAAGGCAGATACGTGAGTAATACATTTAGAGAGATGTTCAGAGAATTTTAAGTGTTGGATATCTGAAAAAATTGCTGACATAGAGCCATTGTTTTCCTCAGGATACTAATAGGTATAGTACTTCTCCCTTTTAGTCTCTGTCGTCCCTTCTCTTTCCTCTCTTACTATGGGCCCCCTTTTGATGTCTGCCCTTCCTTTTTCTGTCCCCTCCCCCTCCCCACTGTCCTTTACCTCCATTTCCTCCCCCCACGCCTCACTATCTCCCCAACTGCCTTCTCTTCCCCATTTCACTTTATCATCTCCCCACTTCCCTTCTCCACCACAATACACTTTCCCATTTTTCTCTGTCTTTGAAGGACACAAATGTCCATTGGTTGCTGGTAAATGTTTAACAATGGGCTCTCAGGAGAAAACCTCCCTGATTCACAGCATTTGACCATTTCCTTGGTCTAAATACTCCCACCATGGTTGATTCCAGGCTACCATTGTGAAGTTGCCAAGCATGGAGCAGTAGCAGTGTTTCCTCCATATGGACACAAGAACACAGATAAGGGAAATATAATAAAATTGTTAGAAAGTGATGAGTTTTGAGTGTTTATTAACTTCATTTTTATTATAATTGATTTATTTGTATGTTTACATTGTTTAATTTTTAATAACGACTGTATTGAACAGCTGGTTTGTAAAATTCCTGAAAATTTAACAGTCATCTCTCATGAGCTCCTACAAGCCAGCTCCAGTGCACTATGGCACATAACCAATACCATATAGCTGAGAGATGCCTTGTTATCTTATTCGAGCATAACAACCTAAGTTCTGTAAGACTTCCAGAGCTCAGTTAAAAGAGGCCCTAGAGATGATCTCTTCTGATCTCTCCACCTGACACATTAATTCCATCTACAGCCTGGTGACAGAATATTCCAGGGCTTCTGCTGCTCAGATTTCTCACGTCCCCACACAGAGCCCGTGATTGGCGCACACATTTCAGAGTTAAGGGAAGTTCTTCAGGCTCCAAACCAGGACTGGAATTTAATCTTTCTCCTGTGCTCTTTAATTTCATTTTCATGAAAACAATCCAATTCCTGATTGCATAATTTAGCACAAGATATTTTATTTGTAGAGATTGATATAAAAACTACCAAACCATGTCATTAAACAGAATAAACACATGCTTATGGCCACTTACAATGTGATAGATGTTAAGAAATCTGTCCTATTTTTTTGTTAAATAATTTACTGATTCATCAACCAACTATCAAGGACATTCATTATATAGGTTTTATATAATTTTATTACATTTCCCTCTTATCTATGCTCTTTAGGTTACATAATTTATTACATGATATATTCATTCATAAGTATATGTAAAACATATATGTATATATATTCATTATATGATACTTTTGACATTTATAACTAACAAGAGTCCTGGTGCACGATTTCGTGCACTCAGGCTGTTGTGGGGCGGGGGTGTCCCTCAGCCAGGATTGGGAGAGGGCGCAGGCCAGGCTGAGGGACCCCACCAGTGCACGATCAGGGTCAGGGAGGGACACGGGAGATTGTCTAGCTGGGGAGAAACTGCAGGAGGGCTCCAGGGCATGTCTGGCTCCTCTCGCTCAGTCCTGATTGGCCGGACCCCAGCAGCAAGCTAACCTACTGGTTGGAGCATCTGCCCCCTGGTGGTCAGTGCACATCATAGCGACTGGTCAACTGGTCAACTGCTTGCCCCTGGTGGTCAGTGAATGTCATAGTGAGCAGTTGAGCAGCCTTAGCATATTATTAGCAATCATTAGCATGATTGGTTGAATGGACAGTCGGACACTTAGCATATTAGGCTTTTTTATGTAGGATGATTCAGGTTACTATAGGTAGGAAATAAGCGATTCCCTCAGGCCAGTGCAATGACACCTTTCTAGAAGATCTCTCTAACTCCAGGCATTGGTGCTTTTATGACAAGGTGACCTCTTTTGTAAAGCTGCAATTCTGTGTGTGTTTGTGAAAGCAGCAGCCCATACCTGGCCTACTGCGTGAGGCCCCTAGTATAGTGGGAAGAAGATAGCCTTCAGAGCAAGCCAGTCCTCAGTCTGAAATCCAGCTCCTACATCCTTCATCTTATTCAGTCTTCAGGACAGCACCTACGAGGAACAATTCAGAAACTGAGGCACAAAGAGGGTTAAATAACTGGCCATGGATGGTCCCACACAGCTAGTACATGTTTGAAGGAGGATTTGGGCTGACACAGTCTGACTATAGACCTCAGGTTCTTAAGCACCCCAGTTCTCATCTCAAATTCAAGATGGCCCCATGGGTTTTGCTCATCCCATTCCTAGTACTTTCCCCCAAATCCTCCCTTTCTCAGTGAGGAGCCTCTCCAGCCTCCAAAGCCCGGCTCGGATCCCATTTCCATGATATTTATCATTTTGGGCTGAAACCAATCTGCTCACCCAGCACTTCTTATTATTTACTAGAGGCCCAGAGCATGATTGAAATTGTGCGAGCATGCACCCCGCCTTCTGCTGTGCGAGGAGGCACCCTGGGGGGGGGGGCTGGGACCCATGCCTGACTCATGTAGCGCCGGCTGCCTCGGGAGTCAGGCTGGATCGGCGCCACGGGGTACCGGGACCCACACCTGACTTGCATCCCCTGGCCCCCCTGCCTGTGTCCGTTCCGGGGCCACCAGAGCCACCACGCCAGCTCAGGCAGGCTCCCCTGTCTCTGTCTCCGTCTCCACTCCAGGCCTCACCTGCGCATGCAACCTCCTCATGTCTGGTTGTGACCCATTACAGCGTCCTGGCCTAATTTTTATATTACCTTTTTATATATACTAGAGGCCCGGTGCATGAAATTCGTGACAGAGAGGATATGTATCTCAGCCCAGCCTGCACCATCTCCAATCCAGGACTACTGGCTCCCAACTGCTCGCCTGCCTGCCTTCCTGATTGCCCCTAACCACTTCTGCCTGCCAGCCTTATCATCCCCTAACCACTCCCCTGCCAACCTGATCGACGCCTGACTACTCCCCTGCTGACCTGATTGCCCCTAACTGCCCTCCCCGGCAGGCCTGGCCACCCCTAACTGCCCTCCCTTGCCAGCCTGGTTGCCTCTAACTGCCCGCCCCTAACTGCCCTCCCCTGCTGGCCTGGTTGCCCCCAACTGTCTTCCCCTGCAGGCCTGGTCGCCCCCAACTGCCTTCCCCTGCAGGCCTGGGGCTCCCCCCCAACTGTCCTCCCCTGCAGTCCTGGTCACCCCCAATTGCCCTCCTCTGCCAGCCTGGTCACCCCTAACTACCCTCCCCTGCAGGCCATCTTGTGGTGGCCATCTTGTGTCCACATGGGGGTGACCATCTTTGACTACATGGGGGCGGCCATCTTTTGTGTTGGAGTGATGGTCAATTTGCATATCACCTCTTTATTATATAGGATAGATAAATCAATTAAAAATGAACGCTATAGGCTCACTAAGCTGGCACTTATTCTATGCTGCTTGTGGTTTCTTATGGGTATGCACCTTTCCAATTCGACTGGAAGCTCCCAGAGGGTAGGGACTTTGCTTTATAATATGTTGTGTACTTCAAAAGCCCAGCAGATAATCTCTATTGAATAAATGTGTTTTAAATAAATGTGATTTCTTGGAATTTTATTTGATACACACTGAAGAGAGTGTTTCCTTTTGGTCTGATTCTATTTGAAAGAGAATCAATGGCTTGAATGTGGCTTATGGTGCTGCTATGGCATTTAATCCCTGTTGACTAAATAAGAAGACCACAACCAACCACAAGAACAGTGATTCACACGGTGCTCACTGTGTGCTGGCCTCTATTCTAAAGGCCTTTTCCACATCAACTCTTCATTCCCTTAACAAACCTATGAGGTGGCTGCTATCACTAAGTCCCATTTAAAAGGGTGGGAACCAGGCACAGACAGGTTTAATCACTCACTGAGAGCCTCTGAGGAGCTGGTGAAGCAGGAGGGATTGTCCCGTGGGTCAGGTCTCCTGGATCTGCCCCTGTGGGGTCTTTGCCAGCACAGGTCACAGATGGACACAGACCCCACCTCCTTTTTGTGAAATCAGGGTGGTCATGGACTGAGGATACAGAACATTGATATATTGAGTGCATCTTGGGGAAAGTGAGTTGGTGAATGTTGTGAGCCTTTATCCATATTTAACTTCTTGCCCTTCAGGACTGCCTAGTAACTTCCTTTGTAAAGTATTACTTCACCAGCAAACAACACATATAAAGGCAGCCCCGGAGCACGGCACATGTGAGGGTGCCTTTAACTGCAAGGAAGTGGCTCTGACAGTTTCTGGGTGGTGGGGTTTGGGTTTCTCCAGGATGCAGGTACCCCCAGAACTCTTACTTTCTGTGCCTTCCCTGTCTTCATGTTTAGTCATTTTATAGCATCTAACCAACCAGCTGTTATGGGTAACCATTGACTCTGCTGGGATTAATGCCAGTGTTTTTCTCAGCAGAATTGGTTAAAGTAAAACTGGATGTCACACCCTGGTCTGGGAAATGCCATCTGAACCACAGGCACAGATTACTGGGGTGTTCTTAACCACAATCTCCATCTCTACAGGGTGCCATGGCCTTGAGTCATTAAGGCAGTCATTACTCTGAAATATCAAGCTTGAGGCAGGCTGCCCATGGTGCAAATTGTGTCTGGCTCCTTTGGCAACTGCCCCCTGTCTTGTTTTCTGCTTCAAGGCAGTATCTTCTGTTTTAAACTGAACTTTGTCCTGATTTTATATCTTAGAGCCTGAAAGGATCACAGAAAAGCGACTTCCTGTTTCTATCTATGCTATCTTATTCAAAGTATCAAGTCCCTGGCCAGAGTGGCTCAGTTGGGCATTGTCCCACACACCAAAAGGTTGCTGGTTCTATTCCTAGTCAGGGCACATACGTGGGTTGTGGGTTCTATCCCCAGTTAGGACACGTATGGAAGACAGCCATCAATATTTCTCTCTCTCTCTCTCCACTTCCTTCCTCTCTCTCAGCATGTCCTCAGGTGAGGATGAAAAAATAAAAATAAACATGTGAGAACTTCCTTAGTTCATTTGAAGGAATTATTCTTTGTTCTAATCACAATCTGCTTCTTTCTACGGCTATTTTAGTGATTTAGTGGATTGGTGTCTCGGGGACCATAAAGTTGTTATGATCATCTTCAACTAGTCCACATCCTAACAAATCCCTTTCAGGCCACAGAAGTGAGATCTTTCCTTTACTCTGTTATTGGGAGTGAGGCCCATGTAAGGGCAGGTCCCTGCCATTGCTACCGGTGTCTGGTTTGGCAGTGAACTTGAAGGAGTGGCTGAATCTGGTTCACCGTGTGGGGGAACCAATGGGAGAAACAGTGGGTTTACACTGATTGACGAGACCACTCAGGAAAGTGAGAAGCAAGACTGCTAGGAATAGCCAATTAGTTAAGGCAAGTCCCACTGGGCAAGTGATCTGGCCTTACCCTGTGTACCAGCTAGCCCATCATTCTCCTCCTCTGGCTTCCTGTGTTCTTGACTCCGTGTCCTGTTTGCCAGAAATCCTAATATCCGTGTTTTCTAGCCTGCAAACTTCACCCTGGTTCCCGACAGATGCCTTGCTGGGTGGGTTTGCTATAGAGTTTCTGTATAGAGTTTCTGACACTGCAGTGCCCTCTGGACAGGATTTAGCCTGTCTTAACGCTCAGCAGGAGGATGCAGGCCTTTCCCTGCACTGCCCGTTGGAGAGGGCATGGCACACATCTACCCAGTCCCAGGAGCACCTAGATAGTGCCTTGAAGCAGAAAATAAGACAATGGTCTTGTTGCAGAACCCTCTGCCTGTTGTTGTCTCTGTGATGGGACCTGCAGAGAAGAGAGGGAAGGTGAAGTCAGAGTTTGGGCCCATATATGGGTCTCACTTAATGGTGCTTTCAGGCCAGGATTTATATTGGGACAGGAACTATCTTGGTTGATAAGAAGTGAAAAGTCTTGCCCATGTGACCGAGGCCTGGACCCTGTCATTGACAGCAAAGAGGGTAAAACAGGGTCTCATGTGGAGTGGCCAAGGGGCTGTGACTTTTTGAACATGCAGTGGTTTTCCACGTAGCCGCCACTTCCTTCCTTCTTTCCAGACTGCTTTGCTGTCCTTTTCTCCGTGGTGCAGGGAGGCAGAGGGCAGGTGGGGGTGAGTTACTTTAACTGGGCCAAGTGGACTTGTGTCAGAACCCCGGGGGCCGGTTCTGCCCAGTGACTCCCAGTGAGTAGACGGGGACAGACTTCATCCCTGGGCATGGGAGATGGGCTTCTCTCTGCTGCCTGTGTCTTTCCCCTCTGCTCTACTGTTAGCCTGGGTCATGGTATAAATATTGTCTAGCTACTCATCAGCTTAATGTTTTACCTCACTCATGAGTAGGCTGTATACTGTGACCATAATCTCCCAGAGGGCTTTGCGTGTGTCTCTCCTGGCCCCCCAGGGGGCCCTGCACCCCTACCTGCAGACACCTGGGGCTTTTGTGGAGGCTCTGCGCCCTCCCAGTCCACCTGTGCCCTCCCAGTCCACCTGTGCCCTGTGATCAGGGGCTGGCACCACACTGGAAAGGTTTACGCTGACCTATCTCTGGGTCACGTGGGAGCTGTGATGGGAGATTTGGGCTAAGGGTCCAGCTGGTCTGTCTGATAACCCAGCCCAGGTGGGAGGCGGAGGAAACTGTCAAGTGTGGGCAGAGGAATGGGGTCCCAGGGACGCTGGAAGCTCTATGACAGAGGGGCAAGACCAGCACGAGAATTGCAGGAGGCTCCAGCTGCAATCGGAGGGGAAGGGGGTTACGGGATAATATCTGTTGTTCTCCCAACATGCAGGACCAGCCCTTGAAGTTGAGTTCTTCAATCTAAGTAAAGTGAACACAATTGATTTATAGACTTACTGGACGTATCTCAACCAAGAGATGACTGTGTCTAACCTAAACATAGTAATAGCTGTGTTATCTTGACTGCTGCTTCCTCTTTCTTTTTTTTTGAATCATTAAAGATAAAATATGCCTGGCTTTCAAAATTACCATTGTTTTACAAAAGAGCGTATCAGAAATACTACAGGAGGATCTTTTTTCGCTCTTGGGATCATGTTCCTCTGAGTGGAAGTGATCATCTAAGATGAAGAGAGAGCTAGCTTTGCTTTGTCTCCCATACCCTGACCCAGTTAAGGAGATATGGAGGCAGCTAGGTGTGCTCTCTGATAGGCCGTTTTCCAGTCTCACAGGTGACTGACTGCTTCAGCCACAGAGAAGGAGAGAAAATGAGACCTGGGTGCCTCCTGGATGACTGGCCCCAAACGGGCATGCGCAGGCAAAGCCAGCTCTCCGGGGAGGCCAGCCAGCTGCACTTGCCACTTTCTAGACGCTCTCTGTTCCCGTAAGGAGAGAAGGCCTACTCAAAGCTCTGTTTAACTTCCACACATCCCCTCCAAATCACTGCCTCCTGGTGGAAGGCAGGCCTGTGGGTCTGCCTGTCCAGAGACTAGGCCATCATGGGGAGGCATGCTGGGGGACCCAGTGAGGAAAGGGTCGGGGGAGGGGACCACCCAAGTGAGGAGAATCCCAGTCAGCGTCTAGATTTGGGGGTCTGGACACACAGGCCTGTCTTTTATATGGAAACTAACTACCAATTTGCCCTTTATTAGACTTGGAATCCCCCTATACACATATCATGTTAAATCTTTGACATTGGTTCATGGACTATTAAAAATAGTTGATAACATCCATGACAAGGCTATCATATTTGTGATATGAAACAACCTTATTATTTAGTATAGTTGTGATGTGAGTAAATAATGTCATGCATAGAATGAGGGAGAAAGACAAGAGTTTGAGTCAGTCTGACACTACACTGACTGACGGGGGAAATGACTCAGCCTTTTTGTTCTTTGGTTTCTGCCAGATTTTACCCAAACAATTGGGGTAACAGGAGGAATGTGCGATGTAACTGAGGTGATCCGCGTAATACATAGCATTTAGCACACAGTCTGGTAGAGAGTAAGCACTCAGTCAATGTTAGCTGTTACTATGTGTGAGACAGAGTAGAGGCTGGGACAAGTCTTGGCTTCCCCTCTGAGGCAAATAACTGAAAGTCCCTCGCTGAGCCTCAGCTTCCTCATCTGTAAAATGGGGATATTGGTTCCACCTACATAAAAGGGTTGTTGTGAAAGCTATACATTGTGGGATTTGGGGAAAGTGCTTTAATGAAATATAAACACTTCGGACTGCCTGACGTGTGAGTTTTAGATTTCATCCAGCATCGCATAAGGAGTGCTACCCGTGTAGATAAAACACGCGAGCTCCTCCGTGTGCCTGTTTTCTCTGACGTCAATGTGGCCACAGCCGTACAGGCCCTTCTTGGAAGAGCTACTTGAAGACCTCCCTGTAGTCCCTTCAATAGGTGACACACGGGTTTTGGTCTGTGTCAGCAGCTTGAGAACATGTAACGTGGAGATAAGAGTGAACCCAGCGTGGTTTTAAAGACAGGGCTGTGGCCACACAGGGCCGCTGGGGGTTGGGTTGAGTGAATGAAATCGCAGGTTTGAGTGTGGAGGAAGCCCAGCGTGTTTGCAACCAGCAGTGTGTTTTTGCTGCTCCAGGATGACTCACTGCCTATGCCACGATCACCGAATGGTCGCTGTGGAGTTCTCCTCCCAGCGCAGGCTGAGATGGGTGGGAGGAAGGTAGAGAAACTCTAGCTTCTCCCTTAGGAACCAACGGTCGGATTTAAATGTAGTAACGAGTGATTATGTTTTGGAAAAGTGAACTCAAGTAGCGCTGTCTTCAGAAGTACAGCTTTCATCCCCTCTACTGTGTCTGCTGATGAGTAAGTGGCTGACCACTTCCAGGGAGGCTGGCATCTTAGGAGAAGTTCTTGAAAGGGTTTCCTGGCCTAGCCTGGCACCCGGTTCCTCTGTGGGAGGGAGTATTTGGGGTGAGTTTCAGGGAGGGCAGTGGACCTTTCTATTCCTTTCCACTTGAGGATTCAGGGTGTCCTAAGAGGAGAAGATCTAACAGTATGGTAGAACATTTAAAAAAATCTCATCTTGAATTTTCAACTGTTAATAGCATTGTCCTTAGCTGTAACGCCAGCTCTTCACTGTTGTGCTATTTCCTGTTTTCCCAAGTACCCCAATTCTCAAATTAAAAAAAATTTTTTGCACATAATGTTTTTTGTTTATTTTATTTTATTTTATTTTATTTTATTTTATTTTATTTTATTTTATTTTATTTTATTTTATTTTATTTTATTTTATTTTATTCTGCTTATACCTTAATTAGGAGAAATGTCACATATGAGCCTAGTTTTCTTGTTTCTAATCTAGTGAGATGCTTTGACCTTTGCCCTCATTGCAGCATGCTGGAGAGCCAGGCCCCAAGGTTTGGGTGCTGACTGTGAGTCATCTTTTTGAAAAACAGCACACTTTGTGTGTATCTTTAATGTCTTTCATTAATGTGGTTTTGTCTTTTTGATGTGGGTTGTGACAGATTTTTTTTTCATTGCTTCTCTAACTTGAGATCTGAAATACAACTGCTTTGTGCAGTAAACAGTTTTCGGTATGTTTATCCCTTTTGTCTCCTTTCATAGCAATTGCTTGATGAAGTGAGAAGTTCGAGGCAGGGGTAGGATGCGAATTTGTTTTTCTGGAAATGCTGAGTTTGACACAGACTATATAACTAACTAGCATAGGTGTAAATGATATTAAAGAAGCCAAAACTAAACCTCGTCATTTGACTAAATTCAGCCTCTTTGTCCATAATAGGAACCTGGTGATCATTTATCATTCCAATAAATAGTCAGTGACAATAATCAGCTCAGTGTATCAATCAAGACAGACTAGGTTAGACTACAGTCAAGAAAGGCCCAAAATTTCAGTGGCTTAAAACAACAAAGTTGTATTTCTCACCCACTCTATGTACACAGTGTTGTCTGACATGTGTGTTCTGTTCCTCATTGTCACCCAGGGACCCAGGCCACATGATCACATGATTATGAAAGCAGGTCACGGGCCATGGGAGGCGCCCATTGTCTCTGAAAGCTTACAGCAGGAAGGGTATAATCACTTCTATTTCCAGGTTATTCCAAAGCAAGTCACACGTTTATGTCTGTCTTCAGAGGGAGCTCAGACCTACCCATGTTCCAGGAAGGACCACCAGAATATTGTGCTGATGAGTGTTACCATCACTCCCCAAAAGGATTACTCTTTGCCACGTCTCTATCCTCATTTGAAATAATCAGTTTACTTAGTCAGGGACAAAGGACATCAATCCCTGGAAGTTTAGCAAATGGGGTTTTCTCTTGTGATGGTCTTTCAAAGCCCCAGGAACAATGTTCCTCTCCACTTTGAAGGAAAGAAATCCATTGTCTAAAGAGCAAATGTGCTACATGGTCTAGAGCCAGACCTTGAGGGGGAGTGTTTTACATGAAAGGCACCTCAGTGAACTCATTTATTTAAAAAATATTTTTATTGATTTCAGAGAGGAAGGGAGAGGGAGAGAGAGATAGAAACATCGATAATGAGAGAGAATCGTTGATTAGCTGCCTCTCTCTCTGGAGATCAGAGCCATTGTGTGTGCTGGTCCCACGGCTTCCAACATGATGGTACTATTACCTCGTATTACCTCCATTGCAATATCGTTCTGTTGCCCACTAGCTGCCATCTCCACACATTCACCTATCACAAGATTCATAAAGGGATCAGAACTCCACAGTATTCCTTGGACTTGTCTGCCATCATTTCATTTCAATGATAACTTCTGTCCACAAATTTTTTTCATCTTGGGAGAATGAGCTTTGCTCTTGGTGCCTACTTGGTGAGCTCAAAAATATCTCCCTAAAAAAAAAACAAATTCCTTGATTTTTTTGGTTGAAGTTATATTTGATTTATTCATTATTGTCTACTTGCTTTTTGGGGTTTAATTTATATCTCCACAACTAATTTCTCTATACAATATTTCCGTTTTAGACCTAAAATTATATTTTACACTGAATGACCACATTTAAGTCTGATCCTTTCCAATATTTTTCATTCACACAGAAAATTCAACAATGTGAAAAAAATCAAAATAGAATATTAGACTCTAACATAGATTCAGTCACTGCGGAGAGAGATAGATTTATCATTGGGGCTTATTTATTTCATTAGGCAATGACTGCAACTTGTTGTCAAAATTTAACTTTGTATGTATTACTTAAAGCATTAAGGGCTTCTAATTCAGAACACATTCATCTACTTCTGGTTTCACTGGTTTTGTGGTGAGATAATCTACTTACTTGAATCTTTCTTCTTTTGGTAATAGCTTAATTAGGTGGCCAGACAAGTCTTTACACAACACATTCAAAAACTATTAATTTTGTTCCTAAGTGGTTGAAGGCAGGTTAGAGTTTTGAAAAGACAGTGTGGCTACTCTGTGGAGAATGGCCAACTGGACAGTGTGGAAGGTCAGGTGACAGGAAGCCGGAGAAGGCTGTGTGGCCCAGACCAAGGTGTTGAAGGTGGGAATGGGGAAGGGTGGGCAGATGTGGGTGTTCTTTAAAGGTAGGATCAACAGAATTTGCCAGTGAATGAATGTGACATTTGGCAGGAAGGTGACAGTAATCATTTGCCCAGGACACATTGTCCTGGTGGGTGGGTGCCATTGGGAAATGAGACAGGAAATCAGAAGCTTGATTGGTGAACAGAACAAAGGGCACCACCATCTTCAGAGGTATTTTAATTTACCCTTTGTTCACTCATTAATTCCCTTCTTGGTGTTAGTTTTGTGGATATAACCCTCGAGGGTCTGTGTGATCTTTTTCCTCCAAAGTGCCAGATAAAGCGTGTTGCATTTTAACTGTTTGAGTCTACTCCCCATCTCCCACGCCTTAATATATTTCTTTCTGTTGACACAGTGTCAGCTCAGACAGAGGCTTTAATGCAATAGAGCAGATTGCAATATTCTTTGGTGACTTAACTGACACCCTCATCCCATTTTTCATGGTCACAGTTATTGGATTTGAAGAAGACTCAGGTCTCTCGATTGGATAAGGAAGCCCTCCGGATGTCCCTGATTGAATTCAGCCAACATTCCAGCCTTGTTGTGGAGGACTGGGGAAATACCTGAGTCTCATTTGTAATATATCATCAAAGCATCTTTTACGTTGGAGGGATATCTGGTGATGGCTAAGCTCCTCATGTTGATGTTGATTGTTTTAGCTTTTCTTTCAGTGGAAACATTTCCTGACCTCGAATTCTAGGGCTGCTCCCATGTGGAACCCTTAAAACCTTTCTCCAGACCAATATGGAATGTTGTATTATCAAGTGTGCCTCTGGATAGAGTTTGAAAGCTGTGGACACCTTAACACCAACAACCACAATTTGGAATCTTAACCTGGGCTAGTTCTACACTGAATCCAGCCCCTCCTTTTAATTCTTATGAATCCCCCAGCCCTATCTCTACCCCCTAAAACAGAGCACCTCTAGGAAGCTTCAGGAAGGCCAAGGCCAAGGCCGTCACTGTTCAGCAAGGCCCTCCAAGCTCTTAGTCTGGCCTTGATTCCTCATCTCACTTTAGGTCAAAGTGCCTGACCCAGGACAAATCACATAAGTTCCCAAAGTCTTCCTTTTCTCACTTGTAATGAGAGCACCTGCTACTAGGGTTGAGATGAGAAGTAATTAAATTCTTGATTTTAAAAGTTATTGCTCAGTGCCTGGTTCAATGATCCTGATAAATATTAGCTATTATTGTTTTTATTTTTTAAAGATTTTTAAAATATCTTTATTGATTTCAGAGAGGAAGAGAGAGGGAAAGAGAGATAGAAACATCAATGATGAGAAAGAATCATTGATTGGCTGCCTCCTGCACGTCCCCCAATGGGAATCAATCCCGAAACCCAGGCATGTGCCCTTGACTGGAATCGAACCTGGGACCCCTCAGCCCACGGGCTGATGCTCTATCCACTGAGTCAAACCAGCTAGGGCGCTATTATCCTACCAAATAAAAGAGTAATATGCAAATTGACCACACCTTCGCTATTCCCAAACCACACTCACCAGCCAATCAGGGTGAGTATGCAAATTAACCCAACCAAGATGCTGGTTAATTTGCATATCAAGACAGTGTAGAAGGAAGCCAAGCCTGCAGAAGGGAGTGAAGCTGCAGAGAAGCAAGCAAGCAGGGTAGGGAGAAGGGAGGGAAGCAGGCGGGGCCAGGGGAGAAGGGAGGAAAGCAGGCAGGGCCGGGGGAGAGTGCAGCAGGAAGCCCTATTGCAGGAATCTTCCTGCAATGGGAACTCTAGTTGTTTTTATAAAAGGGGACTGTCTTACTCATATTTGCACTTCTTGACCAAGCCTAGGAATGTACTTTGTGATAGTTTGTGTTTTACATAGATATTTTATTTTATTTTTATGTGCCTCAGGCATGAAACAGCTCTGGCAGTTGACACAGGCATCAAGCTAGGTGAAAGGTTTGCGACACAGGAAACAAGACACAGAGTCCAGGCGATGAAAAAGGGGTTAGGTTTTAATCTTGCACTCCCGGGCGAAACTCACCAGGGAAGTTCACGCCAAAACGGGGGCTTAGGTACTTCCTTTATACAGCTGTTTAGTGAGGGGAGGGTGGAGGGCATGAGAGGTGTGGAATTCCTGCCTTGGGCAGGGGTCTGGGAAGGCAGGCAAGGGTCTAGGAAGGCGCCAGTTATCTTTGTCACCATCTACCTTGTGGATGCTTGTATGGCTGTGGACTTCCCCCCTGCCTCGACCTAACACTAGGATGAAGTAAGAACTGTACATCTGCTTTGCCCCTGATTGATATAAGAGCAACACCACCAATTAGGTGTCTCCTTACTCATTGCTATGGGGTTACACAGATATTTTAAAGCAAACAAACACGTGGGCTCCAATTCACTGATTCATAGCTGATTTATGGTTCAGAACTTTGCCTTTTTATATTAACCAAAGTCCCCACTCAGGGACTTACTGATTCTTAGAGGGTGTAGATCAGGTGTAGATCTTCTGGACGGAGGCCCACAATCCTTAAAAGATGCATAATAAAACTGACATTTTGAGCTCTGTAAACAAAGGCATCACCCTGATCTGATAAAAACTTGAATCAAGACTAATCTTTTCCCTGGCCTGGGTCCACTGTTGATTTCCTCAGACTTACAGTAACTCTCATTGGTGAAACACTTACTATAAGGCAGGCACTGTGTTAGGCAAAGACATACTATCTAATCCTTAAGGCCCAGTGAGGTGAGTTTTATTTTTATTTATTCCCATTTTATGCATGAGGAAATTGAGGTGCACAGAGATTATGTCACACAAATAGTGATTGGTAGAGGTGGGACCAGAACCCCAGTCTGCTTGGCTTAAAATCTGTTCTGAAATACTATTAGGTCAAGCTGATGTCGCGTTTCAGAAATATTCCTTTAAGAGCAAATATTTAATGGAGTGTCAACAATGTGTAAAGTGATGCTTGAGGTCCACTAAGAAGGAACCTGCTTTAAGTGTCCAATTACACACTGTCCCCCGTGTTGTTGTTACTTGTTCTGGAGGGGAAAAAAGAGAGCTAGCCAAACTTTCTTTGTCCAGATTGTGGTTTGTTGATCTCTTCTGAGATATTTGTGAATCCACTCATTCATTCTCTGCCTGGGTTCACTATGAATTTATGATGGGTAACTACAAGCTGGCCCTCATACTTACACTATGTTTGTCTAGACCACCAGTTTTCCCATTTTCCTAGGTGACATATGCATACCATTCCTCTTTCTCCTTTCTCCAACACCTCATCCCAGCCATCAGCCTTGTTTCCTGTTTCATTGGGAAAATAAAGACAATCAGAGGGAACTTCTACAAGTCCGCACATGTCCCCACTGGCACGTGTCCACAAACACTGTGAGTCTTTTCACAATGGATGAACTGTCCACATCCCAAACTAGGGACTGTAACTTCTTGCCCACCCAGCAATGGTGTTCTGATAATTTCACCTCACTGTCCTGTGTCATAATTATTTCCTTCTCTGCTGGATAGTTCCCATCAGAGTATAAACATGCTATTATTTCTTCACTTTTAAAATCTAAAATTCTTTCTTGACCTTCTTCTTCCTCCTCTAGTTAGTAAACCCTTTCCTTTTCTTCAAAACAAAACTTGAAAAACCTCTCTATATTCTTGAACACCAAACCCAGTCCCAACTGTCCTTTGTTTTGTGAAATGACTCAGGGTTTCCCCACCAACACTGCACCAAAGCTGTCTTGTTAGGTAATCGTGACTCTGTGTTGCTCAGTCCAATGGCCCATTCTCATTCCTTATCTCATTTGTGGGTTTGACACAATTGATCAGCCCCTCCTCCCTTAAGACACTTTATTTTCATCTGGCTTCCCAGGCAGCAAACTCTTCCCATTCTCTTTGTTGATTCTTCCACATTTTTCTAATTTTTACACATTGGGATAAGCCCTCAGACCTCTTCTCTGAGCTTCTTACATTCCATCTCTTGGGGTTCTTTTTTTAGTCTCATGGTTTAAGTTGTCATCTATATACTGATGAATCCCCAATTTATTTATCTCTAGTCTATACCTCTCCACCAGACTTCATTCTTATGTATTCAACTATCTCCTTGACATCTCCACTTGATACCTAGTAGGCAGCTCAGCTTTAACATTCAAATACAAGCTCTCAGCCCTGTCCTTCTCCCAACCGCTCTTTCTTCCTGCCTTGTTCTTCTTAGTAATGGCAACCTTATCCTAACAGTTATTCAACTCAGAAACCTTGGCATCATCCTATCCTTGTATCCTATATTCAGTGGGCCAGTAAATCCCATTGGTTCAACTTTCAAAATATACCCAGAGTCTGACCTCCTCTTCCTTGGTTCGTAACATCAATTTCTCTTGCTTGGATTATTTTAGTAAGTTCCACCTGCTCTCCCTTCTTCCCTTTCATCCCCTACCACTTTATTCTCAGCATAGAAGCTAGAGTGATACTAGTCATATAAATCAAATTATATATATACCAGAAGCCCGGTGCACAAATTCATGCACAGGTGGGGTCTGGCCGGCCCTACCCCCTGGTTGAACTCCTGGTCGAGGGGACAATTTGCATACTAGGCTTTTATTATACACTGAGTGGCCAGATTATTATAATCTCTGAACCCATAATAATCTGGCCACTCAGTGTATATCCTATATAATAAAAGGCTAATATTCAAATTGTCCCCTTGACCAGGAGTTTGACCAGCAGGCAGGCCAGCCAACTGCCCCTGTCCCTTCCCCCTGGCCAGACTGGCCGGACCCCACCCATGCACAAATTCATACACTGGTCCTCTAATACACACACACACACACACACACACACACACACACACACACACACACACACTCACACTGAGTAGCCAGATTATTATGCATTCAGAGATCATAATAATCTGGCCACTCAGTGTATAGCATGTAGCATGTGTCTTTACACTGATCTACAAGGTCCCTCACCTCATTACCTCTCTGATCTTCCACTTCTTTCCCCTTTACTCTGCTCCCCCTACTCCCCACTGGCTTCCTCATCCCTTAAACATGCCACAAGTGTTTCCTCCTCAGGGCTTTGCAACTTGCTGTTCTCTCTGCCCCTAGATATTTGCGTGGCTCACCCCTCACCTCCTTCAGAGCTTTACCCACAGTGAACCTTTCAGGATCACCTTTTTTTTGTTGTTTGTTTGTTTGGAATCGCAACACACTCAACACTTTCTATTTCCCTTTCCTGCTTTAATTGTTTTTTCAGCTCTTATCTCCATCTAATACTACTTTGCTTATCTAAGTTCCAGGAGGGCCACGATTTTGTCTGTTTTGTTTCCTACTCTATCCCCAGTACCTAGAATAATGCTTAGCATATAGTAAGCACTCAAAAACTATCTGTGGGATGAATTTATCCACAAAGTGTTTATTTATTATAACTATGCACAAAGAAGAGTGCTTAGGGTTGGGGGGGGGCACAAAAATAAATCGACATGTATAATATTCTTCGAGTGTCCCCACAGTATGACACAAGCCGTGCACACGGCTCCTCCTTCTTATTATCATGAAGTGTCCGGGTGATATGAGACCAAAAGACAGAGAGACCTGACACTGCCAGCTGTTCTGGAAGGAATTGTCTGAGGCATGGGAGTGGTCTGCAGCTGGGATGTGAGGTGTGGGTGGGGGTGGGAGAGCATTCCAGGTGGGGATGCCCATGTTCCAGAGTGAGGTAGGAGCACTCAGTGTGGGAAATGAGTCCTTGGTTTGGTAATTTCATTTGGATGCTGACTCAGTGTGGGGAATGAGTCACTTGGTTTAGCAATTTTCATTGGCTTCTAAGTTTTCTGTTTGTGAAGTGCAGCGTCGCCCTGGAGGGGTGCTGAATGCTTCCCTAGGGTCCTCACAATGTAGAAATTCAAGGCGGGAGATTTGATTGGCAGCAGGAGTAGGCTGATCCATTTTGACTTTTCTCACCCATTTTGTGGACTTGACTTGGACATAGTTATTTAACTGTCTCTAAGATGTGGCCCACATTATTCACATCATGCTTGAGCGTGCTATAGGATGACATGGGCACAGTACATTCGGTTGACCTTTTAGTGGGATGGAGATAGACCCTATAGTAGACCGAGGGCTGGCTCAGTTCCCTTTTCTGCAGTCTCTTTTCTTGATCTGTCATTTAACTACAAAGTAAAAATCATTTATATAGGCTGCCACTAGCAGATGTGGGCCAGGCTTTGATTCATGCAGAGAAGGAAGCTTAGAGGTTACCAAGTCCTGTGTTTTGAGAACTTGTTGCTTATCAGAGTCATCTGGGAGCTTTTAGAAACCACTCTAGGCTTCCTTAGTCAGCATCTCCAGAGAACACGCCCAGTAATACACACTTGACATATATAAAGAAGTTGCCTGTGATCTGGAGGAGGGAGGGAGCTCTCCATCGGCCTCTCTGGGTCACTTGGATCTGTCCTTCCGAGGCAGCCATTCGTGATAACAGCTCAGGCCCCATTCCCTTCAACTGCCATTTCTGTGATGTGGCTCCTGCCCTGGTGCTCCAAACCGCCTCACTCTGGCTCTCCTCCAATTCCTCAGCAGATGTTTACTGAATGCCTGATGTGGGCATGACTTTCTTATCTCCTTTCTTTCTCCAAATCCCTCTTCTATTGTGGTTACCTTTTCCTTAACCCTACTCCCACCTCCAAATGGTTACTCAGCCACTTCATAACCCTTCTGAGGGTTTGGACTCAGCTCAAGCCAAGATTTATCTTTGAATTGCACACCCCTGTTTATTTTCTGGTTAAAGAATGTGTACGGAATGATGCAGGATTTTAAATGGTGTGTGTAACTTAGCGAAGAGAACCAAATAATGTTCCACCACCACTTGTATGTCAAGTACCAATCATTCTTTTATCATCAATTAAAGGAAGAATTCTTCAACCGTCTACCAAGCAGCGGTTTATTATCCTAGGATGGTTTTTTGAATGTTACTTAAAAATGATGAAATATCTTTTTGTTTAAGATATTTTACGTTGTATTAAAGTACGCTGGCTTCTCCTCACTCTGAAATGACTCTCCCTTTTGCACAGAAAGAGACGGGCTCCTGGTCTCATGTCACCTTCAGCACAAATAGTCCTGTCATTTGTGAACCTGATGAAACGCCTGGCATGGGTGGCTGGAAAGTGTACAAGTAGCTCTTACAATTTGTTCCATAATTTAAGAGCCTGTGCATTTATTTAAATTGCTTGGCAGTAGACAGTTGCTGTTTTTTTTTTAGCAGCTCAACGAATAAACGGGAAGTCTGCTCAAGTACTTATGCATGTTGACTACTAGTATTGACATGGAATTTAAAGGTGAGATTGAGCCAATTCATAAATATAACAATTGATCCAAGAGGCTCTCTGTCTGGGATGAACCGATCAATGAAGGCAAAAGTTAGAAAAAGAATATAGCTCCACGGTCCCTTTGGACTGTCTTTGCTTACACACCTAGGGCAGTTGCTGTTTATAGCCATTCTTATATAACCTGCGTGACCATCTCATCTCCAGTCCTCATTCAATTTCAAGGGGAAATGAAGCACCCATGCAATTATGTAGGTTCCTCTTATTCTAAACTCAAATATTCTAGGAAATAGGTTGAGTGATAGTTTTAGGCTTAAACATTGTATCTGGGAGAGCGCTTCCATTTACTCAGTAGAAAAAAATTCACGTGTAAGTATGTGGGTTGGATATCATGCTATGTATGGGGGTCACAAAAAGAAATGAAACACTGTCCCTGTCCTCAGGGAGCTTTTAGTGTGCCGGTGGAGACAACACATATACGTCTTGATGTTGTTAGTGACTATGATGAGATTTAATGTGTGAATGACCACTGAGCTGTGGGAGGTGAGAGGACAGGTACTCCAGGTTCGGACACAGTGTCACGTCGTGGGAAGGGGTCAGCCTGAATGACCTTCACCCCACCTCCAGATGCACACTGGATACAGAGGGTAGAAGGCCTGAGACCCATCAGCCTGCTCATCATCTGGGCTGAAGGACCCGCTTCAGTGAGTGGGGCAATGGGATTCCCCGGGCCTGTGTTATAGGGACTGAAGCTGTGCTCCTAGGAGACTCGCTCTTTCTAAGCAAGAGCACCCCCAGGGCCTTCTGAAGGGAGTGCTCACAATATACAGTTGTTCTGCCCTCAGGGCCCCTTGGAACAGCTAGAGGCTGCCAAGGATTTATGGTCATGGGGGGTGGGCACCTGGGCAATCATAAATCTTCAACCCTGCCTGCCTTTCTAACAACGAGTTCACTTGCCAGTGCAGAGAGCCATTGGAACTCAAAACAAATCATTCGGTTGGTCACTCCACAGATAATTATGGGGTGTCCACTGGGGTGAGGCACTGTTTCCTCTCCATTTATGCCATTACTCAGAAAAGTGGAGGAGCAAGGCATCAGGTTCTTGAATCTAACTTCTGTTCTTTCTTTGTTTTAATTCCAAGGTTGTTTTGAGTATGTCATTTTCAATCCAAAGTGTTTTCTGCTCAGGAGAAAAATCAATAAAACTTTGGGGAAAGATTTGACCATTCAGCACCTCTTTCTGGGAATAAAAATATAGAACAGTGTAAGGCAGTGATTTGTGTGTGCCACAAGTGTTTTTAAAACATGCAAATACCTAACTATTTTGGCTAGGCACTGACCTCTTTTCCCTATAATTGTCAAATAAAAAAAGAAAAAAAGACAACAGCCAACACAATAGCCATCCAGTGTGAATGAATTCAAATTATACTTATTTTTTTGTCAGATTGACAAAAAAATAGAAATATTGTTTGTTGTGCCACAGAATTTTAGTAGTTTATGTGTTCCAGGAGATGGAAAAGGTGGAAATCACTGGTATAAGGAATTTCCCCCCTTGTTATTGGCCATGAGTTTTTTTTTTTCTTTCCTTTGAAAAATATATGTGTAGTGCAGTTGATTCATTTGTTGAAATTAAAGATAAGGCCTGGCATCCCCCTTCCCTTCCATCTGTTGTCACTTGTCATCTAAGACGATGTCTGTTCCAGGAGCAGAATCACAGATGTCGGTGAGATACCAGCGCGCTGCTTTCCACTGGAAGCTTAACTTCGTGACTGAGTCAGAGTAGTTCAACCGGAGCTTTGGGAGTTATTGGGGTTGGGTTATACGCTGCTTGTCTTGATCTAAGCTACCAAGCTGTTATTTTATTTTATTTTTTAAAATATATAATATTGATTTTTTACAGAGAGGAAGGGAGAGGGAAAGAGAGTTACAAACATCGATGAGAGAGAAACACCAATCAGCTGCCTCCTGCACACCCCCTACTGGGGATGTGCCTGCAACCAAGGTACATGCCCTTGACTGGAATGGAACCTGGGACCCTTGAGTCCGAAGGCCGACACTCTATCCACTGAGCCAAACCGGTTAGAGCTACCAAGCTGTTATTTTAAAGGTGAAACTTGTCACAAGCAGGGTGATGTTTGTGGAAGACAGATGGGGGTTTCTGGGGCCGAGGAAGGACAGGAGGATGCTCTTTCCTGCCCTCCCTGCCCTTCACACAAGCCTAGCCTCTCACCCCACCCCCGACGAAGGCTTGAACTGCTACTTGCTTCACCCATGTGGTTTCCAGGCACGTAACCTTGGGCAATGACTCAAATCTCAATCCTCGAAGAGGGTTACAAGGATTATCAGCCACGCGTGCCTTCCTTAGGCCTTGGAGAGGTTCTGATGGGGGGTGTTTTGAGGGAGAGGAGAAAGCTGGGAGGGGAGCCCAGTGTAAGAGGCACTGTCACGTCCCTTGGGGAGGGGCCCTGACTTTCTAGTTCCTGCTGTTTGTCTAGGCAGTGACACTGTGGGCCTCCCACCACCAGCAGACGGAGGGAGAGGCGGGGTCAGTGGGCGAGGCACCCCAGGCCAGTAGTCACATGGCCTGCACAGAGCGGGCACTCACTCAGTGGACATTCTTACGGTAATTATTAACAAAGCTGCAGAAATGCAGAGCCACGCGTTCCTGTTTCCAGGAAGCTCTGCATCTGGGGACCTTCGCTCGCATTTTCTTTTTATCCTTATGGTTTGGAACAAGTTGGGAAGTGTTAGGTCTTTACTTGAAATATTCAGGCACCAGGAGTGAAAGGCTCCTGGGAAGAGACACTTGCATGGAACTTCTTTGTGAAAAGAGGAACCGATGCTCCCTGCGCCCAGGCTGCTTAGCACCGTCTGCGGTCCTTGCTACCCTTGCTGCGTGTGCCCTCCACGCCTGGCCACCTTCACGCCGGCTGTGCACTGAGCTCTTGGAGTTAGATAGTCGCCCCCGTTTTACATGTGTGGGGCAAGGGTTGGGAGGGTGAGCTCTCTTGCCCCAGCTCACACTGGTAGTGAGGGGCTGAGATGGAAGTTAAACCTGGGCCGGTCTTTCTCTCTAAACTCCGGGCACTTGGCCACTCACCCCAAGGGTCTCATTTGTGCTGAGAGGCAGGTCAGCGGGGCCTGTGGGGGAAGATGGAGGATTTGTTCCCTGGGTTCCTGTTCTGTGCCCTGTTGACCCAGACCCTCCCCACCCCCAGGTCCTTTTATCTCAGAAAAGAGTGGCCTCATGACCCACTGAGACCAAGGGTGGGACATGTAACACCATTTCTGCCCGAGTCTGAGTCCTTTTCTAAAAACCGTGTCTGGAGAGTATGATGATCTCTCCAGAATATTCATTTGTTCAACAAGTCACTGTATGTTTGTTGTTGTTTTTTTTTAAAATTTTAAATTTTTATTTATTTAAAAAATACATTTTATTGATTTTTTACAGAGAGGAAGGGAGAGGGATAGAGAGTCAGAAACATCGATGAGAGAGAAACATCTATCAGCTGCCTCCTGTACACCCCTACTGGGGATGTGCCCACAACCAAGGTACATGACCTTGACCGGAATCGAACCTGAAACCCTTGAGTCAGCAGGCCGACGCTCTACCAACTGAGCCAAACCGGTTAGGGCTGTATGTTGGTTTTAAGAAGAGCAGAGATTGGGGTGGAGGAGGAGTGCCCTGCATGGAGGGTGGGGAAGGGAAATGGGGTTCAGACTTGGGAAAGCACCTCCACAGATTGGCTCCACGTCACCCCGCTGCTTCCCCCCAGCTTCTCCCTCCTGCAGTCAGCATCCAGTGCTCCCCTAACTCCTCGGACTGAGCACCTTCTCACCAAGTGCCCCTCACTGCGGAGTCCACAGCGCCAGTGCTCACACCACCATTGCGCCCACTGCTGCCCTGCTCACTGGGTGGCATTGCTTCCTCGGCTTCCTGCGGGCAGCGGTGCTGCTGGGAGGCCGGAGGGCATCGGTCCCCTGTCCTTCCGTGACCTGTTTTCCTTCTGAAATCTTCCCCGTCTCCCTTCAGCCGATGTTCTGATGCCCCTCCAGCGATGCGGCAACGCTGGGCTCCTTGTTCAGTGAAGAAATGTCATGCAGATCCCAGGGCTGATTTAAATGTTTAATAATATAATATGCAAACATGTACCACTTAAAACCGAGCATAAACTCCTTCTGCGTATGGTTCTTCCAATTATAAAATCAAATCAAAATTGCAAATCAAACGTAAATAGCCAGCCAACGCCACTCAGCTGTACAGCACGAGTCCCCTGTGAGGGCTGGTGCCACGTGTGTGGGTTGGGAATTAGGTGCAGACTGCTGCCGCTCAGCGTGGTTGGAGCGACATCTCTGGCTTCGCTTGGTGTAAATAAGTCATTTAAGTATTAAATCTACCCTTTGGCCCTTTTCTCAGTCGCCCATGACAATGTAATTCTGCTCGATGCCAATGTGTACACACACAGCCAACTTGGCTAGCGGACGGCCATCCAGACGATGCTTAGAATAAACAGGCTTGCGTATAGAACATGGTTTGGATTGTCATTAAAGTGAAACCACGATGTGTAAATATTTTCACAGGGCACTCACACAGCCCCCAGGCTGCAGGCGTCTTCCTGTGTGGGTTCCCCCTGCAGGCCTAGCGCAAGGGGCGCTCAGGGGTGGTGGCTGTCATAACGGGTTGTCTCCACCCCCAGCCCCGCTGCCCATGTGTCTCCCTCAGCTGCCGTGTTTGCAGGGCTGCCATCCCAGGGCACTTCACACCCCCATTTCGAGGCGGAGACTGTGCTGTGAGCCACTGTCACCTTCGGCGAGCTGTTAAGCTGGTTGTCATGGAGCTTGAAAACCATAATCCATTTTCAAGCTGCTTTAGCTTGAGCAGGCCTGCCCCCTTCACTGTGGAGAGAGGTGAGCGTGCGTATTTTTTAAAAGCTGGCACCCCACTAGACAGGCTTCATGGTGTAAAATTTCTGACTAGTTAGAAGTGTGTGTGCACGTGGTGTACGTTGAGTGTATGTGTGGTGTGTGCATGTGAATGTATGTATGTGGTATGTGCATGTGTATATGTGCGTGTGTGGTGTGTGCATGTGTGTATATGAGTGTGTGTGCGTGTGCTGTGTGCATGTGAATGTGTGTGCGTGTGTGGTGTGTGCATGTGTGTATATGAGTGTGTGTGCGTGTGCTGTGTGCATGTGAATGTGTGTGCGTGTGTGGTGTGTGCATGTGTGTATATGAGTGTGTGTGCGTGTGGTGTGTGCATGTGAATGTGTGTGTGTGGCATGTGAATGTGTGTGTGTGAGTGTATGTACATGTGAGTGTGGTGTGTGGCGTGTGGCGTGTGGCATGTGCTGTGACCCAGGCTGACTGTTTCGGGGACCTGCCTCAGTTGCATTGCTGCAGCCTGGAGCCTGAGCCAGTGGGGAGCTCCTGGCTGTTGCAGGCCTGGTGGCAGGCCGAGGGTTCTGCCTGCCGGGCTGTGCCTCTGTCACTCAGCATGGCAGCATGCCCCTGGGTATGCCAGGAGGGCGGCTGGCCCAGCGGCAGGGCCTGGGCAAAGGGAGGAGGTGAGGAGGCTGCTGAGAGGCACTTTGCTCATCGATCATGGGGCGGGCACTGGAAATGGCTTAACTTGAAACTGCTTGTTGGTTTGTGAAATGTCCTCAAGGCCCCAGCATGGTCTTATTATGGCGTCTTTCTCCAAAACCTCTCGGCTCAAAACCTGGATCTTCTCTACTTTGTCCTTCTCCCTCGTCCACCATCCAAGTCATCTCCAGATTTCCCTGGTTTGCCCTCCCTGTTTGTCAGTGTTTGAAACCTCCCGGCCCGGCCCAGGTGGAAGTTTCCCTCTCCTTAACTGCCAGGGCACTTGGGCGGTCTCTCTCTTTCGGTGCCATTGTACATTGTTTTGTCCTGAGCTTAGATGGCATGTCCCTCTAAGACAGATCCTCACAGCGTCTGACACATGGTGCCTCGTACACAGTGGATTCCCGGAAGGAAAAAGGCACCAAATAATCAGGTGCCTTGTTCCATGGGTCCCTACAGGAGGGCCTGTGGCTAATGGCTTACCACAGCGGCTCTAAAGAGATTGTTTGATCTGATTTTAATGTGGGGAAATCCCCAAACCCAAATGAACTCTGGTACACCAGAGTGGCTGTGAGGATGGCATGTCACTCGTTTATAGGTTACCTGATTTGTCACTATGGTTACACTCAGTGATACTACTTTATACAGAAGGTAGAGACACAGAAAACTTCAATAGAATATAGACTGTTACCACACTCCTCATTAAAAATATTAAATGCCAATAGACACAGGGTTCTATACCCGATACTAGATCAGCCTTTGCTTCCCAGGTCTCTCCCACATGTGCCTCTTTGGCCCGTGTCTCCATGTCCTTCTCATCCGGGCTTTGGTTTGGCATCATGGACAGTGGGAACGCCCCTGGGCTCAGGCTCCTCCTACCCTCTGATGTTTGAGGGTGGGTAGCAACATAGGTTGGCAGCCAGTGCCGATGCCTCATGATCATTGTAATGACTCAGGGACTAGTTTGCATCAGCTTTCCCACTGGGATAGCCATGCCCAGGGTTTCCCAGTCGCCTGCCCTGGGTAATGGTGATGGCCTTACGATGCATTTTCTTTACTCCTGTCGAGGGTCTCTGAGAAGGGAGGGAGCTTTGCTTCCCACCTCTAGTCCAGGATGGGTGGGTGAGCTCCAGGACAGTGCTGTCCAGAGGAATGAGAGCCTCTATGGGGACCGTCCAGGGCAGTAGCCACTCACCACAGGCGGTAATTGAGCACTGAAATGTGGCTCATGTGACTGAGGAACTGAATTCTCTGTCCATTTCATTTCAGTGAATTTAAATTTAAACACCACAGAGAAGCATCGATCAGACCATCAAACCTCAGAGGGAAGGTAGGGGAGGGTGGGGGTAAGGGGAAGAGATCAACCAAAGGACTTGTATGCATGCATATAAGCCTAACCAATGGACACAGACACCAGGGGGTGAGGGCATGAGTGGGGGGGTGGGGGTGCAATGGGAGGATAAGGACACATATGTAATACCTTACTGAATAGAGAAAAAAAGTAACACCACCTGTGGCTGCCATGTTGGGCGGCCTGGATTTCGAGGACTGGGGAAAATGGGCCAAGTGGGGCCTGAAGGAGAGCTGGGCGGAGGACACCTAATTGCTGGGGCCTCCTACGTGGGCGGGCCTCGATCTTGTGACACAACTAAAAGCCCTTTTGACCAAATTGGGCGGGGCATCGAGGCTGAAAAACAGCTGCAGGAAAACCCTTCTGTGCTGTTCTGGGCAAGCTATTATTTACTTCTTATTTCCTTTAAGAAGAGCAGACACAGAGGTCCCTGTACCTATGACTCCTGGAGCAGGTCCTACACCGTCTCCTCTGCTTGATTTCATGAACCGTCACATAAATATAACCTGCTTCTCAAACCAAATATAAATGGTGCACCCAAATGACTGACTTGGGGAGGGGAGAGGAAATAGACTGTGACTGAGATAGGCCGTGGCCGGGGAGCCCCCGAGGCTGATCTATGCTCACTGTGCCTTCCCAGCATCACTCCAAGTTCAGGGGCTGCCAGTGGTGTTGTCTTTGAGGGGATTTCTTGGATGGTGTCTCAGGTCTCACCAGTCCTTTCACTCTGAGAAGTCTGGCACCCTTGACAGCTCTACAACTGTCATCTGAAATTCTCCCTAAACGAGTCTTCCTTTCAGCAGGGTTTCACATAGACACAAAAAGAGGCAGTCGGGCAGGCACAGGCAGGCGATGGAGGGGAAGGTTAGGGCTGGGTAGGGGGCAAGGAGACCGGCACCCAGGGAGGCGGGAAGCAGCATACATGTCCAGTGTGGTCTTTCCTGGTGTCCTGACAACGGAGTGGAGCCTTGGGGTCCTCCCAGCATCCTCTGCCCAAAAAGAGGCCATATCTGTACCCACCTCCCTGCTCTGCCCCAGGAGGGCTTAAAGTGGCCCCGACCACTCAGCGAGACAGAGGGACTGGATGCAAGTGGGCCCGGTGCATTCCAGTTCAGGGCAGCAGCCCCTACGGTTTCACAGCAGTGTATCAGAGTCATCAGAGTTCTGCAAACACGTGGGTCTGCTTTTGTGTTGGAACAGGGAAGTAAATGTTCTTAGTAAATGCAATTTACCAGAAAAGAGAGACTCAGGAAGTCAGCCTTGCCCTGACGACCAGATGATGCTGACACAGAGCGGCTAAGCCAGGCGGGTACACAGTTGTCCCCCCACAGGTTTCTCAATCGCTTCTTGCCCATCCCTGTGGCTGAGGGGGTTGGAGTGCAGGTGACTCCTAATGGGAAGGTGCAATGCAAAATGACAGCGTTTCTCAGTTGTGCTTTGACTTCAGCATTCTCAGAGATATGGGGGAAGTTCAGGTAACAGGAGAAATGAGAAGCAGCAAAAGACCTACTTTGAATTGGAAGTACGGGTTCCAAATCAGTGAGGCCTTTCACACATTCCAGCCGGACTTCCTTGCCCTCCTTTCCGGATTGGATGTCTTTAGTTTTGGGAATATTAAACTCCAGTCATTCTGGCTGAAATGATAACAGGGATTTACCTGTGAAGGTGCCGGTTGTAGAGGAGGTTTGACTCGGTGACTGAGTGACATTCTCCAGAGCCCCCTTTCCCTGTTTCTCTGACCCCGCCCTTGTGGAGTCAGCCCCACTCCTTTCTGGTTCCATGAGGACTACTGGCAATGTTCAGGCGCAGAGCTTCCCCAGCCCCCCGTCAGATCGGAGGGAGAGCGGAGGGATGTGTCTGTTGGAAGAGCTTCTATTCCCAGAGTCCCTCACTGGTCTCAGTTGGGTCCGAGTCCTCTCTTGAGTCAGTAACTGGGGCTGGGCTCAGGTGAGGCTCATCCAAGTGCCCAACCTCAGAAACCTGTGATAAAATCAGGTTTGCCTCAGACCCAGAATCATAAAAGAAGTTATTCAACCCCCCAGAAAGAATCAAAGATCCGGTAGTCACTGAGAAAAGGGTAGTCATTGGGTTAGCAAACCACAACTCTCACTACTCTTTCTATAATTTACCAATCCTTATTGTGTAGTTATCATTGCAGTTTTCTGCACGCAAGCAGAAAGTTATTTTTGAAAATTTACCTTTTACTGCTTTGTGACTCTTAAACTTCCTTTTTTCCCCCCTCCTCCATACCCCTTCTCCCTCCCTTCTCTTTTTTCTCCCTCCTTCTCCCTACTTTTTCTTTTTTTTCCCTTCACCCCTTTTCTTCTCTCCCATCTCCCCTTCCTTCCCCTCCTTTCCCTCCTCTTTCTCCTAGTCTCTTCTTCCCCCTTTATTGTCAACTGGTGATCTAGTCATTTATTTAACTCAACTAAGTTGGTTTAGCACGATGTAGTTTCTCACTAAATAGAATGCCTTTCCATTTGTCCTCCAGGAAGAAGAAATGCCAGATGTAGAAATTGACATTGATGATCTTCTTGATGCAGACAGTGAAGAAGAGAGAGCTTTAAAATTACGGGTAAGCAGCTTTCAAAATCTAGAACCTTCCGGTCGTAGCTGCTTGGGCTCCTGAGCTTACAGAGGGGAAAGCGGTGGGATGCTAAGTATTCACCCTCATGAAGCTCATCTCTGATTCTCTGAAGGTAAAGCAGTTCTTGACAACAGTCAGTTCTCAAGGCACCTTATGGATGTTTCGCCAGCCTCCTCTTCTTAGGAGGGAGAGCTGGCTCTGCCTCCTGAGATCCATTTGCCAGAGAAGGAAGAGATGCCCCACAACTGTATGAAAAGGGCTGAACTAGAACTGGGTGCCTAAACCCAGGACTCCGCTCTTGCAGTTGTGAATTATATCATTCATGACATTCATTTCTACATAAGATTATGTACAACATAATTCCGTTGAATAAAGTTTCTTTTATTAGACTATGCTCACCTGATAGCATCCTGGTACATGCTGAGATGTCTCATGTTTCCTTAGTCCACAGTAATACAATATTTATTTCCCTTCCCAGAGGAGGTCAAATCTATCATTTAAATATCTGTGTTTGGGAGTTTCTAAAACTAGTCAACCTTTGACCTGCCAATGTTTTTAATGTACACAGATAATTACTGTTAATGGCAGTTGGTTATTACCAGCAGCAAATGATCACTAAAGGCAATTAAAGGGCACATTTTAATATAATGTGTTAATCATTACTAACATCCCTTGAGTGGTGAACAGTCTCAGTTTAATGATTATTTCTTGTTGGTAAATTTAAGCGGGAGATGAAAGTTTAAAAAAAGTAAAGCAGGCATCAGTTTTATACAGCATGGAATGGCATCAAGTTCTCTTAACACTGAGAACTTGAACGGTTCCCAGATGAGGGCTGCAGAGGTGTGACAAGCTGGTTTGTGGTTGAATCACAGCCAGGCCGCTGACTCTCCAGTGCGATTATCCAGTGTGATTGTCACCGCCTTTCATAGGCTGTCTCAATTTAAGTATATCCCGTTTATTATTAGCCAACTTGGCAGCCCAAAGGAAACATGTGTGTGTATGCCCGTGCGTGCATGTGTTCTGGAAAATGTAAGGCATTCCTGCATATGAAGGACACAACTCTTTAAATCTTTTTAAAAATACGTTTATATTGATTTTTAGAGAGAGGAAGGGAGATATGGAACCATCAATAAGAGAGAAATGTTATCTATTGGCTGTCTCCTGCATGCCCCCTACTGGGGATGGAGCCTGAAATCCCAGCTCATGACCTGACCAAGAATCAAACCCATGACCTCTTGGTTCCTGGGTCAAAGCTCAACCACCGAACCACACCGGCCCCGCACAACTCTTTATATCTCTAGGTGGTCAGTGGGTATTGAAATAAAGTGTAATTCTAGATAGTCGATATGAAAGGTTGATTCACCATGTTTAGAATAATACTATAAAGAATAAATAATTTTTAATTTCACCTTTAAAATGATACTGATTTTTAAAACAATAAAACTTACCCTTTGTGTATTTCATTTTAGGAAGCTCTCGTAGACTGCTACAAACCAACAGAGGTAAATAAATCATGTTTCTTAAATGCCATGTTTGAATTGGTTTTTATTAAATCAGTTTGTCTATTTTTAAAGCCAAACCACAATAAGTGGGTTTGATTAAGTATACACTAAGTAGCAATTATTCCCCATAATTATTTGTAAGCCTGAATATGCCTGGTTCAGGAAGACTTAAAATGAATTGATTTTCATGTGTTGCTTGCTTTTATATAAAAGCCAAACTCCAAAGGTAATTGTGAGAGGTTTTGGAATCATTTCAGTAGGGGTTTTAGGTTGTAACTGGAGAATGCATTCTATTGGTGTCTAGGTGTGTATTCTTAAAAAGCTTACAGCCAATTCTGTTGTTCAAAATTGAACAGTTGCCTTTCTTGGAAGGAGCAATTTTATGACTTGTTTGGATACTTATCAAGTGTACAAGTACTGCTGTGAAAAGCAATGGGTATTAGTTTGGTTAGACCGAATCATTGAATGTATACACAAAAGACCAGAAGAACAATGTAGGAATTGAGGGTTTGATCAGTTAAGAAAATATTGGTAAAAGAAGTACTTTCACTGTATCTCTGTGATAAATCAGAGAAATAGGAAGATTTGTCAGATGCTTTGGAGTCCATTTGGTGGTAGGACTTCTGCTTTTTGAAGTGACATAATTACAAAGTGAGGGGAAAGCATGCTTTTATAAGAATGTGTAAGATTTAAATGACTGGGGTGTTTTATGATCATTTGGTTTGTGGCCAGTTACTAACTTGAGCTTTATTCTTACAATCTCCAGTTCTTCTTTATATTGATTTTATCTTTCGGTCACAGAGATTTTTAATTTTAGTTATTAAAAATATTTTAAAATATATATTTTATTGATTTTTTTTTTTACAGAGAGGAAGGGAGAGGGATAGAGAGTTAGAAACATCGATGAGAGAGAAACACCGATCAGCTGCCTCCTGCACACCCCCCACTAGGGATGTGCCCGCAACCAAGGTACATGCCCTTGACTGGAATTGAACCTGGGACCCTTGAGTCTGCAGGGCAATGCTCTATCCAGTGAGCCAAACCGGTTAGGGCTAAAAATATTTTTTAATCAATATAATACATAGTCATAATTTCAAAAGCCAGATATAAGATTAGGCTTCTAAAGAAAAAAAAAATAGCATTGTCTTATTAAATCAATTTGTCACCGCCCCAGATTTGGACATCCATTTCTTTTTTTCTGGAGAGGCATTAAAATAGAGCTGATTGAAATGTAGTAAAAGGATGTCTTTATGTAATGCAAGAAGAAAAGGAGTATTTTTGTTTGGTTATTACTTGGATTTGGAGGATCCGTAGTTAACAGTGTAGTGGACATTGTAGCAATCAGGGGTGGGGGTACTAGGAGGAGCTTGCTTTTCTATTTCTCACTCTAACTTTGCATGATTTTCAGATCTTAAGATCACATAGGAGCACCCCCATTGTATTGGGGTATGGACAGAAAATACATTTAATATGGGCTTGAGGGCACCTGTCTTAGCATCTGTTAAGGTAGTTGCCAGTCCAATCAACGGGCCTTTAGAAATCTCTTCTTATAGCTGAAGGTGGCTGTGCCATTGTTAGATAAACAACGAATTTGTTTTTGCATCAAATTTGTCTTCTGTTTCATTTCTGTGAAACAGAGGTTGTGGTATTTCCTATCACTTTGGCAATCAAAGCCTGTAAGTGGATATGATCAGGGGTTCATGCAGATGACTAAGTCTAAGAGTAGCTGGTGGAAGCACCTCTGGGCCTCAGTAACCTGCCGGGTCATGGAAATGTCACAGCCACATGAGGTACAGGAAAGGAGTGTCTAGCCATGATTGTAAATAGAAATAGACCAGTGTCTTTGGGGAGCAGGCTTGCTTTGGGGAGCAGGCCCCACAGTGCACTATGGGGAGAATTTTAATCCACTCATCTGCTGATGGACACTTGGGCTGTTTCGAAATCTTAGCTATGGTGAATTGTGCTGCTATGAACATAGGGGTGCATATATCCTTTCTGATTGATTAAATATGTTCTCCCATTCAGTGGGCTTTCTTGTTGTTTTGTTGATGGTTTCTTTTGCTGTGCAAAAGCTTTTTATTTTGATGTAGTCCCATTTGTTTATTTTCTCTTTAGCTTCCATTGCCCTAGGAGCGATATCGGTGAAGAAATTGCTTCGGCATATGTCTGAGATTTCTCTGCCTGTGGATTCCTCTAGTATTTTTATGGTTTCCCATCTTATGTTTAAGTCCTGTATCCATTTTGAGTTAATTTTTGTGTATGGTGTAAGTTGGTGGTCTAGTTTCATTTTTTTTGCATGTATCTGTCCAATTTTCCCAACACCATTTGTTGAAGAGACTGTCTTGACTCCATTTTATGTTCATGCCTCCATTTTATGTTCAACCCTTTCTGTGTTGGCAGCAGGAAGGCCGAATCCCCAGCTTTTGCCTTGGTCTCACTTTTCTGACATGCTTTGGTGGTGGCCATTGTCAACTCATTCTGATCACACCAGCTCTTACCCATGTAGCATTTTAACCTGTTGTTTGAAATATTCTTGAGTTTATGGAATATTCTCAGTCCCTGTTCACTGAGCCGATTGCAGGGGAGAGAAACTATAAATTGGATATTTACAACACAGAGAGGCTGTGTGGGTGATTGGAGGAGATGCGGCTTGGCTTTTTGCTATATTTTCTTTATTCATTTGCTCAACAAATGTTTATCAAACATCTCTGTGTCTATAACTAAGCTAGGGACTCAGATAAAGCAGTGAATCTATATGTTCATTTTAAAAACAATCTCTTATAAGGCCACAGTGCACTATGGGGAGAATTTAAATGTTGAAAGAATATTAAAGAAGAAATAACAGGACAGAAATGCCAGGGTGTCAGCTTATCCCATGGTTCTCTAAGCTAGGAACCAAATTGCTTAATAGAATATGATTTTATGGGAATCTGTACTTGCTAGAGAAACTGAGGAAGGGGGCACTTCACTCCACTTGAACGGGTGTGAGTGTCTATACTCAGGGGAACCTTACCCTGTGGCTTCTCATGGGGTTTCCTCAAAAAAAGACTGCAGTTTTGGGCTGGGTAAGGAATAGAGCTTGAATGCTAGATTAAGTTGAAATACAACCTTTGAAAGCTGCCACCTTCAGAACAATGTTTCTGAATAGTGAGAGAACTGGGAGCTTCCAAAGAAAGACTGTGATCAGATGAAAAGGACATTCTAGTGGTTGTAGCCATCGGCTATGAGAGCCTTATGTTTTACTGTAATTAGGCAGGCAAGTAATAAAGGGGTGGGACTTATTAACCAGAAACATGAGTAACCTTACCTAGTAGCCAAAAAAAAAATTTTGTCCCAGTATGTCAGTTGCTCACACACTTAGAATAGGGCTCTTTATACACCAGGCCTCCTCGGCCCAGGAAAAAAGCCGGGCCGTGCTGGAGCTGGCGTTTGGACCCACATTTGAGTTGACATCCTGTGCTCTGACTACTTCTCACCGCCTTTCTCTGAATTCTTACTGGGTGAGCACACGCTCCACTCTGGAATATTTATTTATAAACCTGATTAAGATGATCTTCATTGAGGAAAATCAAGCCAGAAACATTACTAGTAGGTGAGCTTGCCAAAGACACGGAGTCATGAAGCAAAACTCTGCATTTACTTCCTGGTCTTCATTCCTTATCCTCTGCCAAGTTAGGGAACCATCCACAACACCATTCTCACTTCTGACACCAATGGAAAGTGCAAGTCCATACTCATGTTTGCTATTTTGCTAGAAGGACCCACAGAACTCACTGAAAGTTGTCACGCTCACAGTTATGGTTCATCACAGTGAAAGGCTACAGATGAAAGTCAGCCAAGGGAAGAGATGCTTGGGACAGAGTCCAGGGAAGTTCCAAATGCAGAGCCTCCAGCTGTCCTCTCCCAGGGGAGTCACAGACAGTGTTGACTCTCAGCTATGATGTGTGGCAGTGTGGAGAGTATTGGCCACCAGGGAAGCTCATCTGAGCCAAATATTTTTTATTGGGACTTGGTCACATAGTCATGGTTGACTGCCCACAGTAACCTCAAGTCACCAGCCCCTCTGGACATTGAGCTGGTACCATGTGACCCAAAGCCCCCACCCTACATCACATTGTGAGACTGTCTTTTATGTCCCAAGGCCCCAGGTGAACAAAGACACTCTCATCAGGCAGAACATTCCAGGGGCTTAGAGCTTGCCACCCAGTTGCTGAGGGCAAAGACCAGACATCTTTTTGGGCAAGGTTAAATTCTTTACTACACACTCTTAGAAGCAGTTTGACCATGAGGATAGTGATAACGATGATGATAACAATAATTGTGATGTAACATAAGGAAAGGAAAAAGAGAAGCCTTGATAGGAAGAGCCACACATATTTTGCTTTTGGATACTTTTCTTCCAGCAATTAATGATTGTTTTGTTGTTGTTGTTTTAAAGTGAGATGGAGGAGGAGGAGGGTACAGGTTTTAAAGGGCAGTGGACCTTTAAAATGGTTGGCATTTTTGAGTGATTGTGATTTTGTGGCCTTTCCTTTTTTCATTAAACTCAAAATGAGTGATCGAGTTTTAAAAGCTGGTCAACTCTATCTTAAAAACAGCTCCACATTCTCTTCTTGTGTTTAGATTTATCTAGACAGAAGAAGGAATATGAGTTAAGAGCAATTTAACACATGACATTTGGATTGCTATATTTTTTAGCAAAGGGAGTTGCTGTCAAAACCAAATTTCAAAGTTTGGAAATGAGTTTCTTTCATTTAGATGAGATTGAGGTTCTTGTAGGAAATACTATTGACCCTTATTGGTAATGGGATCCTTGATGAAATTACTTTTGTGATGATTATAAAATGGGAGATTATAATTTTGCTGAATTAACTCCATTGGTTATTTGCATTGGTTGGATTATTTATGTGGATTTTATGTGATGTCTGAATTCCAAGTGTGTGGAATTTGAGAAAATTATTAGTAAGTGAAGGAAGAACTAAATGCTGGTAAGGTTGAATATGGTAAGAGCAAAGGAACTGTTGTTCTGTGTACAAATAAGGGCTATAATTTGGGTACAAAATAAATTTGCCTAAGAGCAGTGGTCTGAATCTCCAAAGTAGATTGGGAGGACTACTCTTATCAGCAGAACAAATTAATCTTTAAAGGCATATAGTCAAGAAAATAAATGCACAAAATAGTGTCAGTGGTTTTTAAGATAAAGGAGATGGTGTGTGTGTGTGGAGGGGTCATCCAGGATGCCTAAGACCTTCAGGAATTTCTGTTGGCAGAAGTGATTATAACAACAGCAGGCACAAACCTTTACTCATAACAGATTCATGAGCCTCTTTTCAGATAATGAATAATAGGATCAGTTCTGGTGTGCCCCGCTAGAAAATGAACCTCTCCAATGATAAACAGCACTATCCACCCTCTCCTCTGAGAAGAAAGAAATTAAATATCTCAGTGGGTAGTGATGACTGTGCTGAAAGCCTGTGACTGCAGGGAGCAAATCCCAGTGTCACATGGGGCTGGAGACACTAAAGCGGTGTTCTCAGTGCTGAATCACTGCCTGTCCCTTTGGCCTCCTGTGTGACATGAATATTTAAGCCAATAAAAGTTTACAGTGTGATGTTTAAATGCTTCGCCTGTTCCTTGGGTGGGGATATATTGCCATTTGGAACCATTTTCAGGGTTGCCATCATGTTTTAAAAGAGATACATATTATCCTTCCATTGTCCTCACTTACCTAAACTTTGTTAAATCTAGAAATTCATCTTGCAGAGTATGGTAACTAGAGTTAATACCGTATTGTATATTTGAAAGTTGCTAAGAGAGTAGATCTTAAAAGTACTCATCACAGAAAAAATTAGGATAGCTATGTAGTAGTGAATGTTAACTAGACTTATTATGGTGATTATGTCATGATATTGCTGGTGGGAATGAGGTCCTTCCACTGAGTTGCAAGAAAAGCATTTTGGGGACCCATGTATGGGAGGATGAGATGTAGTGGTAAGATTTATTGGAATAGAAATAAAAGACTATTCCCAGGTTCCTGATGTCCCATCTCCGTCTGTCCCACGGTGGAAGAAGTCCAGCTTTGTCTTCATCAAGCCCAGAAGTAGGGCCAGAGTCTAGAAATTCTGTGCCATTGCTTTGGAGCCTGCCTGGCTGCCATGGAGGCTGAGCTTGGGGCCTACGCAGCTGCTAGGCACGTATGGCTGCTATGGAGAGAGAATGCACAAGTGAACGGTGGAAAGCCCTTGTCATTGTTGAGCTTCGATTATATTATCTCAGGCTTTCCAACTTACCAATCTCTTTCCCAGTCCTTCATGCTTTGTACAGGGTCCACCCTCTAACTCAAGCGTCCTCAAACTATGGCCCGCGGGCCACATGCGAGTGTTTTTGCCTTTTTGTTTTTTTACTTCAAAATAAGATGTGTGCAGTGTGCATAGGAATTTGTTCGTAGTTTTTTTTAAACTATAGTCCGGCCCTCCAACCGTCTGAGGGACAGTGAACTGGCCCCCTGTTTAAAAAGTTTGAGGACCCCTGTTAACTAATCCCTTTTCTGGATCTTCCAGGGTTTTGTGTCCTTTATCCAATCCTACCCTTTTCCAAGGCTAGGCACCTCCCTTTTACGGTCACCATCTTGGCTCCTGCTACACATGCACCCAGCAAAGAAATGATGCCCTTTTTATGTTATTTCTCCGTCAGTCATCCTGGCTAGTGACCAGCAATGATCCTTCCACCCGTTTGGGGAACTAGGTGCTGAGGGCAGAGGATGCAGCCGTCCTGTGGGGAGCCTATGAATGCTGCAGCTTCCTAGTAGAGCAGGCTTAGTGTTCAATTCAGTTCCCTAGTTTATTATGCTTAATGTCCGATTCCCTTTGCTTCCTTCCTTTATTAACATTTTTAAATCATTTCTTTTTATTTTTAAATTTCAGTTCACACACAACATTACATTAGTTTCAGGTGTACACTCCAATGATTAGACATTATAAAATTTATTAAGTGATCATCCCCCAAAATCTTATGCCCATCTCATATCATACCTAGTTATTAGAATATTATTGACTTGTATTCCTTATGCTGTACTTTACACCCCCATGACTACACTGTAACTACTAATTTGTGTTTTTAAATCCCTTCACCCAATCCCCCAACCCCCTCCCATCTGGCAACTGTTAAAATGTTCTCTGTGTCTACAAGTCTGTTTCTGTTCTGCTTGTTCATTTATTTTGGTTTTTAGATTCAATTGTTGACAGATATTTATTTATTGCATTTTATTGTTCATATTTCTTCTTCTTCTTCTTCTTCTTCTTCTTCATCATCATCATCATCATCCTTTAACATTTCATGTAATATTGGTTTGGTGGTGATGAACTCCTTTAGCTTTTTCTTGTATGTGAAGCTCTTTATCTGACCTTCAATTCTAAATGATAATTTTGCTGGGTAGAATAATCTTGATTGTAGGTCCTTATTTTTCATTACTTTTAATATTTTTTGGCACTGCCTTCTGGCCTGCAAAATTTCTGTTGAGAAACCAGCTGACTGTCATATGGGTGCTCCCATGTAGGTAATTAACTGCTTTCTCTTGCTGCTTTTAAGATTCTCTCTTTGTCTTTAACCTTTAGCATTTTAATTATGTATCTTGAGGTGGGCCTCTTTGGATTCATCTTGTTTGGGACTCTCTACCCTTCCTGGACTTGCATGTCTATTTCTTTCACCAGGTAAGGGACATTTCCTGTCATTATTTTTTTCAAATAGGTTTTCAATTTCTTGTTCTTTCTCTTCTCCTTTTGGCACCCCCATGATGTGAATGTTGGTATGCTTGAAGTTTTCCCAGAGGCTTCTTATACTATCTTCATATTTTTTAAATTATTTTTTCTTTTTGCTATTCTGATTGCATGTTTTGCTTCCTCGTATTCCAAATCACTGACTTGATTCTCAGCATCCTCTACTGTCGTTTTCCTATAAATTATTCTTTATTTCAGTTATCCTTCATTTCTGACTGATCCTTTTTTAAAAATATTTTTATTGATTTCAGAGAGGAAGGAAGAGGGAGAGAGAGAAAGAGAGAAACCTCAATGATGAGAGAGAATCATTGGTTGGCTGCCTCCTGCATGCCCCCTACTGGGGATCGAGCCCACAACCTGGGCATGTGCCCTTGACCAGAATTGAACCTGGGACTCTTCAGTCCGTAGGCTGATGCTCTATCCACTGACCCAAACTGGCTAGGGCAGTGGTTGGCAAACTCATTAGTCAACAGAGTCAAATATTAACAGTACAACGATTGAAATTTCTTTTGAGAACCAAATTTTTTAAACTTAAACTTCTTCTAATGCCACTTCTTCAAAATAGACTCTCCCAGGCCATGGTATTTTATGGAAGAGCCACACTCAGGAGGCCAAAGAGCCACATGAGGCTCGTGAGCCGTGGTTTGCTGACCACTGGGCTAGGGCTCTGACTGATCCTTTTTTGTGTTGTTGATGTTCTCATTAAGTTCCTTGAAGTTCCAAGTTCCTTGAGTATCCTTATAACCTTATAACCATGGTAGTTTGCTTGCTTTTCATTTAGTTCTTTTTCTGGGGATTTCTTCTGTGTGTGTTTTTTTCATTTGCCACATGTTTCTTTGTCCCTGCATTTTGACTGTGTCCCTGTGTCTGTTTCTATGGATTAGGCAGAATTGCTAAGTCTATCAGACTTGGTAGAGTGGCCTTGTGTAGTAGGTATTCTGTAGGGCCCAGGAGTTTAGCCTCCCCAGTTACCTGAGCTGGGCAGTCCAGATGTGCCCCTGTGTGGGCTCTGTGTACTGTCCTATTGTAGTTCAGCCTCGATTGCTGTTGAAGGCACTGGGAGGGATTGACCCTTAGGCCAATTGGCTGAGAGGACCAACTGTGACTACAATGGAAGAGCTGCTGTGCAGGAGCTGACCCAGTCTTGATGTGGCTTCTTCTTTAATTCCCTAGTTATAGGGCTTCCGTTCATCCAGATTTCAGATGGTTCTGAGTGATGGTTGTTTGTAGTTTAGTTGTCATTTTGATGGGCTTGTGAGAGGAAGCGAGTACTGTGTTTACCTATGCCGCCATCTTTACCTTCCTTTGTTAGTATTAACTAGCTACCTACATTAACAATAGTGTGTGTGTGTGTGTGTGTGTGTGTGTGTGTGTGTATATATATATATATATATATATATATATATATATATATATATATATATATATATATATATATAATCATTATGTTCTACTCCTGAGACTAATATAACGTATGTCATTTATGTCTCAAATTAAAAAATATTCTTCTCTTCCTCCACCCGATCACAACTTGCCTCACTCTCATGTCATCTATTCAATGTCATGCTTTTTGGAAGAAATGTCAGGTAGATGTGCAAGCTGGGGGCTGGGTGAAAAAAGGGAATGAGAAGTACAAATTGGTAGTTGCAAAATAGTCATGGGGATGTAAAGTATAACATAGGAAATACAGTCAATAATATAGTAATAACTATGTATGGTGCCAGGTGGGTACTGGAAATATCACAGGGATTGCTTTGTAAAGTATATAATTTCTAACCACTATGCTGTACACCTGAAACTAATACAAAATTATATGTGGGCGGGGGAGGGGGGAGTGCAAGCTGATTTGATTTGCTGTCATCCAGCAGAGAGTCTCAGACCAGGAACAGATGGTCTCTATGACTATGCATTTTTAAGGAAATGACTAGTGCATCGACTAGGGTGACAAAGAGAAGACAGAACACAGCGAAGTTGCTGACCCACGTGAATCTCAGCCTTCAGAATCCTCACCTGCTCTTTCTCCTCATTCCACCCTGTACTCTGTGTAAGGGGTGGATACTTTTTTGGAAAAGCAGGTCCGACATCCAGAGTTCTGCTATGCACACTTTATTGGAGCTGGCATGATCTATGTAATTAACGTGTTTGGTGACACCATTCACCAAGCGGTTTAAGCATTTCTTTCTAAATTTCTTTTTTTTTTTTCAGAAAATACTTCTAATCAAAGGGTTACCACATAATATCCATTTACTTTATCTTTTTAAATGACTTGAAATGCTGCAAGAATGACATAAAGGCAGTTTATGCACAAAGCAGTGATTTGCAACGGTGCTGTGGTTTCTGCTTTTCCTACTATCTGATGGAGCCATCTTCGCGTAAGCATTGCAGTATCCTCAATGAGAGTAACAGATGAATCACTCAGTGTCTAGGTAGGTTCCCAGACGCCTGGCTCTGGTGATAATTACAAAACCGGTGTTCATCTGCCACTTCCTGCACAGGATGGAGCTGGCGGGAGGAGGTCGAAGCTGAGAGCCACAGGGCCCAGGAGGGACCGAGGGATGAGAGCTCAGAGTGCAGTGTGGCCACTGTGATTTCATGCCCTCTGACAGTGCCACATGGCTGAAACTCCAGAGTGAGGACCTTCTGTGTTCACAGTGGCTGCCAGGTCCCCTCAGAAACCTGCTTTGGCTTCTTTGTTTCTTAGAAGTCTCTTGTAAATCGGGTGGCTGCATGTTACATAAAGTCAGGTTTCCAAGGTTACTGGAGATGTTTATTTTCTTCCTATTGCTTTTTTGATCTCTCAGGTAGGGCTTCGTGTGCGCGCTCGTGTACACACACACACACACACACACACACACACACACGCACGCACACACGCATCCTAGACTCTGTCCTTTCCTAAATGATTCCCATCTTCCCTAACTTCCCCTAGGCTGGCTAGTGTTTCAGGGCTTAAAGGAAAATCTCTAGAACCTTCCTCCATAGTAGCTGCTGCCAGTTGATAGCTGTATATAATTCCACACACCCCAGTTGATACACAACGGCCCCTTTCTTGCCAATTGAATAGCTTTGTTTGTCTTTGACTTTCTCAACCTTTATCAGCTCTTGACTTCATTGAGCACCTCTTCCTTCCAGAAACACTAGAAAACCCTCTAGCCAACACTTCCCTTGTCTTCTTAATAGCACACTCTAGCAAGCATGTCAAACTCATGGCCCATGGGCCGCATGCCTTGTTTAAATAAATGAGGTATGTGGACCACCGGCCTCGAGTTTGACATGCTTGCTAATGGGTTTCCCCCATCTCTCTTTTTTTCCCCCAGTCTCCTTTTCTGACTCTAACTCCTCTACCAGACCTCACTTGTTAGAGGCCTCTGGCCTTGGTCTCCAGCCTTCTTTTCCTCTCTACTTATGCTTTTCTCCAATGTTACTGCATCTAGTCCTGTGACTCAAAGCATTGTCATCTGCTGTGTCCAGTAGAATTTTCTGAGATGATGGAAATAGTCTGTATCTGCAGTGTCCATTACGGTAGCAACTAGTCATATATGGCTATTGAGTACTTGAAATGTGGCTAGTATGACTAAGGAACTAAATTTTAAATTTTATTTATTTTCATTAATCTGAATTTAAATAGACACATGTTAAGGGCTACTGTATTGAATAGCCTTAGTCTAGGTCAGTGGTCGGCAAACTCATTAGTCAACAGAGCCAAATATCAACAGTACAATGATTGAAATTTATTTTGAGAGCCGTAAACCGACTTCTGCGCATGGGCCATGAAGTTTCAATCACACTGTACGTGCGCGCCCGCACGTGGTATTTTGGGAAAGAGCCACACTCAAGGGGCCAAAGAGCCGCATGTGGCTCGTGAGCCGCAGTTTGCCGACCACTGGTCTAGATCATTGTGTTTATAAACTATGGGTGATAACCCATTAGCTGGTTATGGCCTGTGTTTTTTCAAAATAAAATAGAATGAAAATATCAAGATGTATTACATATAGTAAACATTATCTTTTATTCACAAAACTTTGGTTTTAGTCTTTTATCTCTGTCTACTAGGTTGCTAGAACAATGTGTGGGTCACACATAGTATTTTAGTTTTTCAGTTTGTTTTTTAGTTGAAAGCCACTGATCTAGTGCTGGTGGTGCCCATATTTATGCATTCAACCATGAACTGATACCCAAAGTCATATTTATCTATTCTCTTGATGTCTCCCCCCAGATGTCTAGTAGACATCTCATATCTGTAAATCTTCCCCCCTTCAGTTATCTCCTGTCTCCGCAAATGCCACTGCCTTTCTTCTAGTGACTTCTGAGGAGGTCCTTAATTCCCTTTTCTCCTGTCCCTGCTCCCCACTGCACCTTACCCCCATTCAGCCCACCAGCAAGGTCTTTTGGCTCTGCCTCTGAAATGGATCCCAAATCTATCCACTGATTTCCATTTCAGTTTCCATCAACTTAACTCCAAGACAATGGCATCCCTTGCTTGGACCACACAACAGCTCCACACTGATCTCTCTTTCCCTCTTGTCTTCATAAAACCCATTCTCCACACAGCAGCCAAAGGGATCTTTTAAAAACCCAAACCAGGTTATGCTCTTGTACTTGAAAGCGGCTGGTGACTTTGCATTGAACCGAGAATGATCTCTCATCATCTAACTGTGGCCAACAAGGCCCTAGCATCTCTACCAGGGCTCCCACCACGCTGACCTTGGCTTTCCTTTGCCAGGAATGCCCACTTTCTTGCTGATTTCTCTGCAAGTGTGCGGTGACCTAGACCTCCATGCTGGCTTCATTTTGTTAATTCAGGGCTTAACTCAGATGTCATTTCCTAAAAGGGTTAACCCTTCAGTGACCAAATGAGTGTCCTTAACCCAAGTCTAAGTGATCTGTTTTGGAAGTAAATGAGATATGTTATTACTTATATAGAAGATACTTGAGTAATAGAAACCAAGAGCTATCAATCAATATTTTTTATTAGAGATCTTTGAATTTTCTTTGTGAATTGTCTTTAATCAACAAAATCTTTGTTGCAAGTGGTGTTGTCAAGCTTCTATCTGGAGAATAAATATTGATCTTGCTATTTTTTAACTTAGTGAGTTGAGCATCTCATTATGCAAATTTAATGAACAGTTTAAAACATACACAATAGGCTATATTAAGTTATATACATAACTTATGTTAATATAAAATTTAAAATGAGGCTTTTATTAATGTTAATATATCATAAATACAAGATGAATTATGTATTTTAACTTTTTAATCACTCAGATTTTTACACATCATAACCAATGTTTTAAGGAAATTTGAATTTGATTTAAATTACCAAATTACTCCTGTCTTGAAGAAGAAAGGTCTGTAGTTTAGGTTACATCATTCCTTATATGATTTTAATTTTTATTTTATAATGATCTTTATGAAAAATATTATTAAAATAGTGAAGGAAAGTTACCAGACTTATTAACAAGATAAATGATAGGGTTTGCAATTCTGACTTTTGCTTTAAAAAAAGAGAGAGAAAGGAAATCTTCACTTAAATGCTGGAACTTTTCACAGCAGTCAGCTGAGTAACAGATTAAAAACACCACAAAATTGAAATTGTATGTGCAGCATACTCTGCATCGTTTAAATCACACAGTAAGAGGGGAATTGGAAATGCATTTAACTTTTCAAAATGGAAACTGACTATAAGTGGGAAAATTCACCATCATTTTTTCTTAGAGAATTCTTTAAATTAGATGAAATAGTGTTCAGAAACTGAAAATAGGGCCTCATTTTATTCACATGGATTTCATTCTGTCCAAGTTCAGAAATGGTGACGATAAAAATGATTTTGTCCTTTGACCCACTTTGGGGTTGCTGTTCAAAGGGAATAATCCAAATTGCAGGCAGAGACTGATGCTCAAAGATGTTAACTGTGGCATTGTTGATGATTTTGAAAAGCCAGGAACCAACCAAATCTCCATTGGTGGGGGAATTAAGCAGATTGTAAAAATTAATTTTAATGGTTATACAATCTTTTCTTTTTAGAAAGACAATTTAATGTTGTGGGGGAAAGTTCTGACATAATGCTAAATGGAAAAAAGAATATATTTATACAGTCTGATCTTAATTAGGTAAAAAAAAATACTTTCCATAGAAGAAAATACATTAATAGTGGTTCATTCTGAGGAGTAATTGTTGCTGGTTTGTATTTTCTACTTTTTCTAGGCCAAGCTCATACTGCTTTTATAATAGCAAAAAGATTATTAAAAAAGGAAATAGGGTGTCTAATAGAATATGAAATATTCAAGCTTATTGTGTTTTAGAGCCAGAGAATGGTTGCAGGCATCATTAGCCTGGGAGCTGGTGACTAAGGGCTGTAATTGGGGTAGGAGGTAGTCTGAGAGCTTAAACAGTGCAGAGGTGTAATGCAGAGGAAGGTTCCTTCGTGTTTTTGCTCAGTCCTGCATTGCTGGCTGTCACTTGCTGATCAGAAAGTGTCTGGCTGCTGTCCGCCTTGTCTTTGACAAACACAAATAGGAAGGCAAAGTCATTATCTAATCAATGTGATCTATTTAGTAGCCAAATATTTTTGTGTGAACACAGACTTTGAGTTTTATTTCGTTGCAAGCGAGGCAACCTATGTGCACATTCTTTTTCTCATCCGAGTTCTTTAACTGCTGAAATTGCCCTTAAAGAGACCACAAACATTGTAAAATGTGTTTAATTACTAATTCATTAAATTTTCCTGTCAATTGATACCAAATATTTTAAAACATGAAGCAACAGTGAAAGATTCCTGATGCTGTAAATTGGAAACCATTCTAGATTGTTCTTCATTGTTTGGGTTCTCAGCCATGAATCATGAAATCACTTCAGTCGATCTCCCAGCATTACAGTGTAAGTGAAATTAGCATACATAGAAAATATAGGGTCCATTGTGTGTAGTAAGTATGAGTTCTTTACATTTTTATTTTAGGGGTGTGTTTATATGTCCTGGATTGTAAATGGAAAATGTGTGTGTTCTTAAAATGATGATTTGCAGTAAAAAAAAAATAACATTCAAAAGTCTTATGACATAGCAGTGCTTTTCAGTAAGATCCCAGGACCATCAGCATAGGTGTCACTTGGGAGCCTGTTACAGATGTGGATTCTCGGGCCCCACCCAGACCTACTGAATCGACACTCCGGGGGTAGGCCCAGCACTCTGTGTTAACAAGGCCCCCTGGCCATTCTGGTGCACACTCAAATTCAGAACCACTGGTCTCACCCTGCCTTCCTGGGTGTGGTCCGGAATCTAACACTGGCATCACCTGGCAGCTAGCTGAAATGCAAAATCCCAAGCCCCAAACTGGACCTACTAAATCAGAATCTACAGGCTTCAGGGGTGATTTGTATGCTCATATTAGAGGTTTATCAAAGGTTTGGAAGCACTGATCTAAACCACATATGCCTTCGGGGGCCAAGTGGACAATGTCAGTGAATGAAGGCAGCCTGGACTTCTCTGTAAAGAGCACAGCCCGTCCCTGACTTATGATGGTTCAACTTATGATTTTTCTACTTCATGATGGTGCAAAAGTGATAGTTTAGTAGAAAATATGCTTGGAATTTTGATATTCTCCTGACTAGCAATACACAGTACGATATTCTCTCACGATGCTGGACAGCGGCAGTGAGATGACTTTGCCTAGTTGTGGCTACTGTTAGTGTTCTGAGCCTGTGTAAGGGATGCTAGGCTAAGCTATGATCTTCCATAGGTTAGGTGTATTCAATGCATTTTCAACTTATAGTATTTTCCCCAAAAATATATTTTTATAATTTCAGATAGGAAGGGAGGGGGACGAGAGAGAGAGAGAGAGAGAGAGAGAGAGAGAGAGAGAGAGAGAGAGAGAAACAGAAACATGAATGATGAGAGAATCATGGATCGGCTGCCTCCAACATGGCCCACACTGGAGATCAAGCCCACAACCCAGGCATGTGCCCTGACCAGAATTGAACCGTGACCTCTTGGTTCATAGGTTGACACTCAACCACCGAGCCACACCAACCAGGCTCAATGTACAGTATTTTCAACCTAAATCCCTTGCATGTCGAGGAGCATCTGTATAGCAATTAGAAGGCATTATGGTGTAAAATTTAAGCACTCTTCATTTGTTTAAAAATGCCCTGCCTTATATCAGTTGGGGTTAATACATCCAAACAAACGCATCAACTGAGGTTAACTTCAATTGACATCAGTTACTTCAAGCAGATTTTCAACCCACATTTTAATAGAGTGACCCCCTCACATTAACTTCTTCTGATCTCTTTTAGGAATTTATCAAGGAGCTGCTCTCTCGGATAAGAGGCATGAGGAAACTGAGCCCCCCGCAGAAGAAGGCTGTGTAATTCTGCACAGGATGGAGCTGCCTGGAGACCAAGACAGGGTCCCGGGAACTGGACTTCACTCAGACTATTCTTTAACTTTTTTTGGGGAGGGGTGATCTGTTAGACATTTATTCAAGAGTGTTCCGTTTTGTGTTTCTAAAGGTTTTGTTAGTGTACTATTTTAATAGCAAAGATATCATGACTCTGGTTTCAGCCCAACCAGGGATTGTCAAACCACACAGACATCCAAGGATGGGCTGGGCTAGGCAGTATTTTCTTTGAGAAATCCGATGTTGATGACCTAACTATACAGGGATGATGGTTTTTTGTTGTTTTTTTACAACTAGTTGGGTAATCCTTTTTTCTTAAGTTCTGCATTTGACTCAGACGTCGAATTTCTCATACTTGTATATATCTACACACAACAGAGATACAACGTAGATGTGCGCTTTATTTCACATTGATGAAATGAACGTGTGGTCGTCCTTTAACTGGAGGTCACAGCACGTGTGTTGGCCAGAGGCCACTAGGTATTCTTCATGTGAGTGCTGCTGACCTCCAACATCCACTTTATGCACCAAAGTGAAAGAATCCAGTGTATCCGTTGTTTGAATGAGCTACACTACAAAAGTGTTGAGTTGGTCAAGGGCTTAATTTATGGACTTTATATTATTTCATTCATTGGGATGCTTTGCCAGGTCGTGTACTTGTTGCCTCATTTGTGGTATTTTAAAGTTTTACGAATCCTTCGTTAGAAGAACTACAGGGGTGTCTAGAGAGGAGCCCACGCTATCTGAGCAGTGTTTTCTGTGGAAAATGGGAGCACTGGGTAGCAATGAATTCTCTGCTTTAAACCAAGTACTGTGTAATATTCTCTCCATGAAAGCAGGTCAAAAGGAAGCCAGCAGATTATGCACCTCCCTTCTTAGAAGTAGGTTCTGGTCACTTCTGTGCCTGGGCAGCAGCAGACCAGAGGGGGTGCGCTCAGTGGTGAGCAGAGGGAGAGGTGGGGAAGCCTCTTCCACACTCAAGAAAGTTGGTAGAGGAGCATTGGCTGGTTGAGAAGCTTGGTGGAGAGTGCATTTCTGGTTTCTCTGAGCGGCATATGGTGAGGACTCTGGCTCTAGGCACCCCGATTCCCTTGCCTGGAGTTAGGCCAGGGGCGCCTGCCCTGCCCCTCTTAGTTACATACCAGCTCCTTGGGGGAGGCTCAACATTCAGATGGACTCTGGTGGAGTAAAAGGTCAGAGTAGAAACTCTTGCTTCCCTCCAGGAGGTCCCGCTGCCTCCCCACAGAGGCCCCACCTACAGTGAGCTGTGTCTGGGGGGACCCTGTTGGAGCACAGGGGTCAGGCATTTTCTATCAAGGGTGCTTTGAACATATTTTATTTTTTAAAAGAACTATGTTTGTGAATTTTATGTATACTGGCAAGCTTTTGAAAATGTATTTAATTTTGTAATGTTTACCAATGATTTCTTTACAAGCTATTTACTCAAATAAATGGAGCTGCTTACAACTCTGCTCACCGTTTGCCTCGTAAAAGAACGGCCACGTGCTGACTTGACTCTGTCAGGCGCTCTGCAGAGGAGGGGCCAGGCTGCTGTGTCTAGCTGTTCCTTCTCAGGCAGTGGGTCCCGGCCCTCGCCTGCTGAGAGCAGCAGAGCTAGAGGGCTTTCCAGGGTTGAGAAGGAAACAGAGGGTGAGTTCTGGGCACTTGGTCCCGTCTGCCTTCTGTTCCAACCCTCTCCTCGGCCGTGCCCCTTCATCTTATTAAAGCTCCCCTTTACCCATCTGATATAAATCCTCAGGAAGATTTCAAATCAATCAGGTATTTCAATTACCATGAGAATGCCATGCACACTGTAAATACAGAAAAATGCAGGATTTGTACGATTTTCCTTAGGCTTGACCAGCCCAAGTTATGGTCTTCAGATGAAGCAAGAATGAGCTTTTCCTCCGAAGGCCTCATCCTGCCACAGAACACACTCCCACCTTCCCTCCCTTCCTTCACTCAGGGCCTGGCATCACCTGATGTCCCCTGAGCACTCAAGCCACAAGCGTGGGCCATCTCTTCCCCCAACACTCCCCCAGTCACTATGCTCGTCTTCCCCTAATATCTCTCAGATCTGTCCCTTGTGAACGCTTGCCGTCATGGCTGGAACCATTGGAGTTGGCTTCTCCATGTCCAGTCTTGGCTCTCTCTGATCTGCTCTCCACCCAGTAGCCAGAATAATCTTTCTGAAAGACAGCTCTGATCATTCTACTTCCCTACATAAAATCCAGACATTCTACATTTCTTACAAGGAATTGGTCTCTGGCTCTCCCGCCCCACCTCTCGGCCTTGCACTGATGGCTAGTCTACTGAGTTCTTTGGGATATCTGGAATGTTTGACGTATTTTCTCCTCTGGGGCTTTGCAGAAACTATTGCCTTGGTCTGGAACCTCCTCTCTGCCAGCAGGCTCTATCTGAAGAGCTTCCAGTTTGACCCCTCATGGCACGTATCCACAGTATTATTACTGTCACTTCCCCTGTTCATCTCTTCTGTTAAACTAGAACCCTTGAGGATGGGACTGGATTTTATAACTCAAGCACCTGGTCTTGTGCTCGGTCCATCCAAGGGATCAATATGTGTTTGCCAACGGAATAAATAACATAAAAGGTTCCTCAAGAAAACTCAGTTGTTCCCTTCCCAGCTGGGATAGTGGTTCTTAGACCTTAAGGTACATTTGTTTCATGCAGGAAGCTTTCAAAACTGCTGAAGCCTAGACCCTCCTCCTGACCATTTCAATGAGCAGCTGTAGGAGCAGATGTTAGGCACGCGTCTTTACTAGCTCCCGGACTGAGCACCCCTGGGCCCCTGGGTCATTCTTGTGTCACCTGATGCGTGAGTTTGACCTCAGCTCACCATGTCTGTGCTGGTACAGCAGGTGGAAGCTATGACATCAGCACGCTGACTATTTCTCATTTTATTTTCTGCTGGAGAGGAATGAAAGCACAGCACTGGGGGATGACTCCTCAGTCTCCAGCTTCTAGGCCAGTGCTCTCTTCAACACTGAGAAAGCTGAGGTTAAAGTTTAACTTTACCGAGTGGCGTTTATTCTCCACAATAATAGTAACGGTTCCTGTTTATGTATCACTGTGCTCAGGGCTTACATACCTTATCTCATTTAATCCCAACATTAATGGTACCAGGTAAATTGCACGAGCCTCATTTTACAAAGGAGAAAACGAACTCAGAAAGGTTGAGCAGCTTCCCGGAGGTCATACAGTTACAGAGCTGAAATGCAAACCCAGTCCTGTTGGATTCCACACCCCTTGACCATGAGGCTTTCCTGCCTCTCACAGGGGGTTAATTTCACCCTCGCTCACATGAGTGAAAGCCATGAGCTGCATCTGATGTGAGCTGGGCCCCCAAGCCTATGTGTGGGGGTTGGGGTGCTCTGTGATTGGAGAGGGTCCCTGGCCACCTGCCGGTTCTTCCTCACCCCAGGGCCTCTCTGCTCCTGAGCTGCAGTGTAGCCGGCTCTGTGCTGCTTCTCCCCTAACAAAAGGCTCCTGACGTGGCCGTGGCTGCTGAGCATGGACTGTCCTTTCATCAGCCTCCTGAGAAGGCAAAATTGGGAGAAAGAGGGGCTCAGGGTAAGGTGGTTTGCAATTCCTGTAACAGGCAGGTGCTTGATTTTCCTGTACCACCTAGAGTCCCCACGAAAGATTGTGCAGAATCAGCTTCTAAACAATAGGTGAGTATGTGATTATACCTCGCTCTTCCAAGATGATGCAGTGGTTGGAAACATGAGGTCTTTTTTTTAAAGAAACCTTTTTTATTGATTTCAGGGAGAGGGAGTGAGAGAGATAAAAACATTAATGGGAATTATTTTTTTTAAATATATTTTATTGATTTTTTTACAGAGAGGAAAGGAGAGGTATAGAGAGTTAGAAACATCGATGAGAGAGAAACTTCGATCAGCTGCCTCCTGCACACTCCCCACAGGAGATGTGCCCGCAACCAAGGTACATGCCCTTGACCGGAATCTAACCCGGGACCTTTTAGTCTGCAGGCCAACGCTCTATTCACTGAGCCAAACTGGTTTTGGCGAGAGAGAATTATTGATTGGTTGCCTCCTGTACACTTGTACACCCCCTAATGGGGATTGAGTCCCAAATCTGGGCATATGCCCTGACAGGGAATCGAGTCATGACCTCCTGGTTCACGGGTCGGTGCTCAACCACTGAGCCACACATGAGCTGGACACATGAAGTCATTTTGGGCCACGACTACCACTTCCCTACCACTGACTGAAGGGGCCCAGGCCAAGACAGAGCCAGACTGGCCTAGGCACTAGGCCTACCAGCTGGAGAAGCAGGTGGGAGAGGACCCCTTTCCCTTTCAGAGTGCAGGAGAGGCTCCAAGGGGGAGCCAGACACTTGCCCTGTGGCTTAGCTCTGCGCTGGGCACTGCTCCACACTCAGCCTGCTGGGATTGAGTCTGTCATGCTTTCTTTTTTTTTTTTTTTTTTTTAATATATTTTATTGATTTTTTACAGAGAGGAAGAGAGAGGGATAGAGAGCCAGAAACATCGATGAGAGAGAAACATCGATCAGCCGCCTCCTGCACACCCCCCACTGGGGATGCGCCCACAACCAAGGCACATGCCCCTGACCGGAATCGAACCCAGGACCCTTGAGTCCGCAGGCCGACGCTCCATCCACTGAGCCAAACCAGTTTCGGCGAGTCTGTCATTCTTTATGCACCTTCATTTTTAACAAAAAAGTTTTAAAAGTTAAAAAAAAATAGAAATTTTTAAAATAGAAAAAAGCTTATAGGATAAGGATATAAATAAATAAAATATGTTTGGATAGCTGTACAAAGTGTTTGTGTTTTAAGCTTAGTGCGATTACAAAAGAATCAAAAGTTAAAAAAATAAGTTTATAAAGTAAAAATGGCATAGTAAGCTAAGGTTAATTTATTATTTAAAAAAGATAAATTCTTTATAAATTGAGTGCAGCCTAAGTGTGTAGTGTTTCTCTAGTCTCCAGTGTGTACAGTATGTTCCAGGCCTTCACGCTCACTCATCCTCACTCACTGACTCACCCAGAGCAACGTCCAGGCCTGCGAGCTGCACTCATGGTAAGTGCCCTCCCTCTACAAGTGTACCATTCTTACCTTTAACCACATTTCTACTGAACCTCGTCTATGTGTAGATACACAAATATTTACCACTAGAGGCTCGGTGCACAAATTGGTGCACAGGTGGGGTCCCTTGGCCTGGCCGGTGGTCCCGGCTGATTGGGGCCTTCTCACCCAGTCCCAATTGAGGTGATTGGGTCTGGCTGGCCAGGTGGAGGGACCGTGGGAGGTTGGCCGGCCGCGGGAGGCTGGTTGTGGGAGTGCACTGACCACCAGGGGGCAGCTCCTGTGTTGAGCATCTGCCCGTTGGTGGTCAGTATGCATCATAGTGACTGGTCAACTGGTCGCTTAGGCTTTTATATATATAGATTGTGTTACGATTGCCTACAGTATCAATACAATAATATGCTGTACTGCTTTGTAGCAATAGGCTATAGCTTACAGCCTAGGTGTGTAATAGGTTAGACCTGTGGTCGGCAAACTGCGGCTAACGAGCTACATGCGGCTCTTTGGCCCCTTGAGTGTGGCTCTTCCACAAAATACCACGGCCTGGGCGAGTCTATTTTGAAGAAGTGGCATTAGAAGAAGTTCAAGTTTAAAAAATTTGGCTCTCAAAAGAAATTTCAATCGTTGTACTGTTGATATTTGGCTCTGTTGACTAATGAGTTTGCTGACCACTGGGTTAGACCATCTAGGTTTGTATAAGTTCATTCTGTAATGTTTGCATGACCATAAAATCACCTAATGACACTTTTCTCAGGACCTATCCCTGTTGTTAAGTGACACATGACTCTGTACACTTGATCATATTTATATTTTCAATTCAGTGTTACCATTGTTGGAGAAAATTCCATATGGGTCTCTCATGTTTCTGCATGTTTGTGAGCAGAGACTACCATAGTTCTGAATAATTGTTTTATGTAAGTATAGCAAATAGCCTTGGAAGATATAGTTTCTCCCTCTAGGGCAGTGATTTTTTGAAAAAATATATATTTTATTGATTTTTTACAGAGAGGAAGGGAGAGGGATAGAGTTAGAAACATCGATGAGAGAGAAACATTGATCAGCTGCCTCCTGCACACCCCTTACTGGGGATGTGCCCACAACCAAGGTACATGCCCTTGTCCAGAATCGAACCTGGGACCCTTCAGTCCGCAGGCTGATGCTCTATCCACTGAGCTAAATCGGTTTCGGCTAGGGCAGTGATTTTCAACCAGTGTGCCCCAATAATTTTTAAAATATGCACGTGTTGTGGCAAATCAGTTGAAAATTATTGCTCTAGAGCAGCAGTCGCCAACTGGTGGTCCACGGACCACCGATGGTCCGTGATGTCTGAAAGGTTGGAGACCGCTGCTCTAGAGCGAAGAGCAGGGGAGCTTACTGCCCATTATAAAAGATGAGGGTTCCCTAAGTTCAGAGTTCTTTCTCCTGTAATGTAACCCACGGCATGTGCAGCTGTCACCTAGCCTTCTTTGTAATCCTCTGTGGGAATTGGGACTTGAGAAATCAGGGCCAAAATATGCTGCTATTCTGGCTACTGCTGTTTCTGTGAGTAATAAATGGTCCTTTCTTTCTGACCCAGGATTGCTCGGTCTTCTATAGGCAGCATCAATGATGCTGTTGCAGGCAAACTTGTCAGCTTGTGGTAGGGTCCAATTTCATAGCCTGCACAAGTCTTGACAATGGTCAATCTTCTCGGTCTCTTTTAGTATGACTTATATCATTCTTGTAGCTAGGAGATACCTTCTTATATTTACACCCTTTTCAACTATTAGGATCAGAAGTTTCCTTTAAAGGGATCTATGCCTGAAAATGGCTGTTCTGTGGACAGAAATTACTTTCACAAAAGCCACTTTCTCCCTTCCTCCTTGTCAGCAGCAAAAAGGGAATGCTGCCTGGTGGAGATCAGGGAAAATGAGCAATAGAAGAGAGACACGCCGAATTTACAGAAAAATGACACCCCCGTGAAGTGGAGAAGACAGGCAAATGGCAATTCTTGCCACACATTTTTTCCTTTGAAATATGTGCCTAAATAATATGTGTGGCACATTATCCCTTGCTATTTTGAAGTTTCTAAATTAAACTCCAAAAGCAGTGTTGAGACTAATTTAATTGCAGTATCACAGTCCACCCAGTGGTAGCTGAAACCAAAAATAGAAACTGAGCTCATGGAATATCTGGTGTTACCAGACTGGTTCTCGTCAGGTCGAAAAGTGATCTATATAAAGTGTGACCCCACATACCCCGTGGGTCACAAGTTGCTGTGAGTGATTTACCATCTGGTTTTTCTATTGTTGGCAACAGGTGCTGATTAGATTTATGAAAAGGGGACTCCAACTCCCTTTCTGATTGCTCCTGGAAAGGGGATAAATAAGATAATTTATCTTTTAAAAAAATATCGTATAGCACTTAGCACAGCACCTCACTTTTCGGCTATAATCCCAACACAGGGGAATAAGGTTACAAACTACCGTGTAGGCTGGTGTCACTTTCACAGAATACTCCCAAAGCCTTCGAGAAGTGCATCTTTCTGAAACTGGTGATGAGTCAAATTTCTCAAACAGTTACCAAAAAAAGCAGTTTGTGGTCTTTTTTTCTTTCCCCTTTTGAATGATATTTCTGTTTCAAGCATGTATGCTCCTTTTAGAGCAGAGAACTCCCTGCCTTGATCTTTGAACCAGGGGTTCTCAGAACTTCGGCTCAGGCAGCTTAAGGGTCGTCACAACCTCTAAACCTGGCAGGAGAGGGACAGATTGCGACAGAGCCACAGGCGGAGCCACCGAGAGAGACTGTGTGCCGAGGAGAGAGTGCCAGAAAGAGGGAGACAGGAGAGTGGCAGACAGGAACGTGCAGAGGCGAGAACATTTCGGAAGGAGCAGGTCTGTTCTATCCTCAGGTTCTCTAAGGTTCACACCCACGACAGGTAAAGGGCCAGGCCTGGGACTTGGAGGCCCTCCAGGCAGGAAGCCAGGTTGCCGGGTGCCCCTTCAGGCAGGCCGCCCTCGTACTTCTTGGTCTGTTGCCATCCTTCATCTGATGCTGCACGTGTGAGACCAGGACATTCAGTGGAGTTGACAGCACGTCCTAACTGCAAGGCCAGGATTAGGAGGTGTCGCCAGAAGCCAGGCTGGAGCGCCTGCTGTGCGGGGCAGGCGCCTGTGCCCTCAGAATTCTCCAGCTCTCCAAATCCAAGTTAGACACGGGAGACCTGACACACTTACGTTTTCACCTTTGTTGTCTGTGTATTACACTTCCTACTTGTTAATTTTGCAATGTGTTTTTGTCATTTCTCTCTCTTGGGGTCATATTTAGCTGGGGGTGAAGGTCGCAGTAGAGCAAAAATCCCATATCCAATAGCCATCCCAGAGGGCCAAATTCTTTTTTTTTTTTTAACAAAATTCATTGATTTGAGATAGAGATAGAGAGAGAGAGACATCAATTTGTTGTCCCACTTATTTGGGCTTTTTTATTTTTTCCATTGGTTGGTTCTTATATGTGCCCTGACTGAGGATCGAACCCCCAACTGAGCTACCCAGCCAGGTAGATGTGGGCCACATTCTAGGTTCCAAGAAGGAGAAACCCATCTAACGAGGCACACGTTCTCCCAGCTTCCTCAGGGCCTAGGTTTTTAAATCAAGGACCAGGGGAAGGCAGAGCATCTTTAATTAAAGCTGCAGCCGCCCCTCTGGCACTTGGTGCTGTGCTCACCTCTCAGGGGATACCCATCAGAGCCCCTCCTCCGCCCCAGGCTTTGTCTGCAGGTCTCTCCGTTCTCTGGCAGCTCCAATGGGTTTGTTTCTCTTGGGAAGCTTCCTTGGCAGGATTCCCTTGTTCGCCGCCTGAGGCTGCGTCCTTCCCTCCCAGTGTCTTTGTGGGGAGCCCGCTGAGGCCGCAGCCTGCTCTGTCCTCAAGCCACCCAGCCGCCTGTCTCCACACGTCTGTCACCACCCCACGGCCACCACTCCGGCTTCTGCTCCCAATCTGTCCCCACTTAAAGTGTTTTAAGGAGGATGTTGACCTGCATTTCCTGCTGCCTCCAGAAAGCAGCTTAGGGAAGCGATGTTTCCGCCTTCAGACAGAAAACCCCACGTTTAAAGGACTTCTAGAAAGACAGGGGAAGAGCCCGCTCAGTCACGCCCAGACTTGCTGATGTTCCCCCTAAAAGGATCAGAAAAAGTCAGCTGATTTTTAAAATCTTCGTCACTTGATAACTTAATCTTTTGAAAGGGACCAGAAAGTATAGAGTTTCTTACATATGACCCATATGCTAATTTTAAAAGACTTCAGCTTCCTGGGACATCTACTTAGAGTAGATGACTTAGCAGTAACTTAAAATCATAACAATAAAATGTTTATGGTGCACAAATCATCTAAGGGGTAATATTGAAATATCTATATTTCTCTGTCGATATAAATATAATTGCCAATCGTCTATTTATCTATGTGTCGTGAAGTTTAAGAAGGGAACCGTGCTCATTAAGGCTTTTGATTTTTATGATTATGCAGGGGGAACACATGGGAAATGGAGGGAATCCTGGAAGGCAAAGAAAATATTAACACAGAACCGTCTTGAAAATACGAAAGTATGACAAGTCTTGTGGGGGTGAGTATGAAGTCACATTTGTCATGAAAACTATGCCACAAGGAGCTTTAAGAAAACAGGGAAATCCCAGACTCTGGGCAGTGGGACTTGGAACAAGCTCACAGCACTCTCCCTGGACACATTTTAAGTTGAAATTATAATCCTGGAGGAGTGGGCTGTCTGCTGGAACCGAGAAGAAAGCATTTTCTTCTCAGAATGGGTTTGTTGGCCTGGAGGACACTTGGCACCCTGGAGGACCAGGGAAATGCGAAAGTGGCCCTGCCCCCAGGCAGGGTATCACTGGGCTCTGTTAAAGCCGCCAAAGAGATGGGCTGGGGTCAAGGCTGCCCAAAGCTCCTGGTGAGGCGTGGGTGAGGAGCAAACGGGCAGTCCCACGAGGCTTCAGGGAAACTCAGCAAAAGCAGCCGTTTGGCTTAGTGTTGTGTAAAGAGGGGGACACCCGCAGGGAGTCCCAGACACGGCACACGGGGGGAGGCTGTGGGCAGTTCTGCAGCTGCCTTGTTCACACCCCTCCACCCTGCACCCCTGAGAGCACGCATGGGGCGTCACGCTCACAGTCACACACTCGGTGTGGTTACATCAGCATTCTGCACTCCACATCTTTCTCTGACTTCTTTCGTGTCTGCTGACCCATGGGCACCAGCAAGGGGGCACTCCTCGCAGCTGACACCTCCTAATGCAGAAAACAGCAGGCACACCCCCGAAGTCCTTTTCTGCCCTGTGGTAGGACTGGCGGCTCCCTCCCGGCCTCTCATGTCACACGGAGGCCTGCTCAGTGCTCAGGGACACCCGACACAAGCTCTGTGTGGCCCGCGACAGCAACTCCACCCACCGCAGGGCTGAGGAGCAGCCACACCGCGACAGGTATGGCAGCTCACACGCCTGTTTGCTGTCCTGGTCATGCGTCTCCTAGGGAGGTTGCAGGACTGATGGAAAAGGCCTCCCTCCCTTCCGTTGCCATGGCAATAGTAAGCTTGTAGGCTGTGTCTGTCCTCCTCAAGCCCAGCAAGGACAGTCCTCGGCAGTGTATCGATTACCCCCGGAAGTCACTCACTGTGACCTCAAGCGCTCCGGCTTCACTCATTCTGTCCGAACCAAGCACCCCCTTTTCATTGTTTCACTTTGAGGCCCTGTTGCAAAGTCTGAGAGAAAAATAGTTGCCTATCATTTGTAAAAAATAACAGTCCCTTGCGATCTAATAACTGGTATTAGTGACATTTTATTAAGAAGTGTTTTCACCCATATCATTTGATACTCAAATCAATTCTATGCAGTAGGTGAGGCAAGTATTATCATTCAGAGTTATTTTTATTGTCATGTTATACTTGAGATATTTAAAGCTTGAAGAGAATTTTTGGCCTTTCAGAATTTTCTAGAGTTCTCAGAGCTGGTACATGATAGATCTGGGACTCAACCCACACCTTTAACTCTGCAAAAATACTGTGATTTTTCAACTAGACTGTTGTTTAGGTCAGGGTTCTCCAGGAAAACAGGACCACCAATAGGACACATACACATACACATATTCATATACCTATACAAATACATATGTGTGCATAGGTATATGCATACATATATGTGTGTAAACATATATAACATATTATTTAAGAAATTGCATAACTTTATATGTATACATAAATGTTTATATATTATTTATTATATAAAGAATGCATATAAGTAAGGAATTACTATTATCTTGTAGAATTGACTATGTGATTGTAGGGGTTGGCAAGTTCAAAGTCTGTTGGGCAAGAAGCCCCAGTTGCCTAATGGATAAGGCATTGGCCTCCCAAAGTCTGTTGGGCAGACCAGCAGACTGGGAACTCAGGTAAGAGTTAATGCTGCAGTTTAGAGGCAGAATTCCTCTTCTCTCAGGATCTTGAACGGATTGCATGAGGCTGACCCACATTGCCAAGGTTAATCTCTATTTACTGCCAACTGATTGTAGAAGTTATGCACATTTGCAAAATACCTTCTCAGCAACACCTAGATTTCTGTTTAACTGGGTTACTGAAGCCTAGCCATGTTGACACACAACACGAACCATCACAACTGTATTTTAGAAATCCTCCTAGGATAAGTCCCAGTTTTCTTAGTGGGCAGACTTAAGCACCAGCACAGAGGAACAAAAATGAAACTGAAGACGTATGCAGTGGCCCTTGTTCCACAGACAACGTGTCCCCTGCAGGCAGGGTCTGCATCGAGTTCAACTTTGGAGCCCAGAGCAACGCCTGGCCATGATAGGCCATTTGTGGATATGTGTGGAAGGAATACGTGTCAACCCTCCTTGTTATCTCAGAGATGCTGATCTTAGAGTTAATCTCATAAAACTAATGGCTTCTAGGTCTTTCTAGCCAGGAGAGGTGTGCTCCGAAGCCTGGCTGCCAAGGATCGAACCACCTGCCAGCTGAGCCACCTTAGGCAGGTCACTCACCTCACTCTGACCCATTTTCCTCACTTGAAAGCTGGGGGTGATCATTGTAACACTTATAGGGTTGTTCTGCAAATTAAATGAGTTAATTCCTGTGAATGGCTCAACTCAGTGCCTGGTGCATGGAAACACCCAATCAATAAGAGCTGTGATTTGTATTATTATTTACATATCTGTCTTAAAATCTTTTGCTTTGAGCCCTGCATTCTTCACTCGTAGGATATCCAGGGTTCCACAAATTCTTCTCTCCCAAACATTTCCCACTTTTCTACAGCTAACTGTGCACCCCAGAAGCACGATGGTTAAGTAATGGACAGAATATTACCTTACAGAAGAGAACCTCTCCAAATTAAAATAATCAAGAATAGTCTAGTATATTAGTTTGCTAGGGCTGCATAGCAAAATACCACACACAGGGTGATTTAAATAGGAACGTATTCTCTCAGAGTTCAGTAGGCTAAACGTCTAAGATCAAGGTGTTGGCAGGGCTGTTTTCTTCTGAGGGCTCTAAGGGAGAACCGGCTCCATGTCTCTCTCCTGCTTCCATAGCTGAGCCTCGGGTGTTCCTTGGCTTATTATCTTCTCCTGGTGTCTTCACGTTGTCATTGGCTTTTTTCTATGTGTGTCCGTCTCTTTCTTATAAGGACACCAGTCATAGTGCATTGGGGTCTACCCTAATGACCTCATCTTAATTTGATCATTTATGAAAACCCTATCTCCAAACAAGGTACAATACACAGGTACTGGGGGCTAGGATTTCAATATCTTTTGGTGAGGGAACAGGTAAACCCGTAATAACCAGCTTTCATTCTGGACCCAGTGAATTGTAAAATGTGCTTATGCTCTGGCCCTGAGGCAGATGCATAAAGAGCTGATGACTAAATACCCAATTCCTCGGCATGTGCAGAGGAATCCAGCCAGGGTGAAGTTGGGGCCATGGTGCCATTATTTTAAGGTGCATTGCTGTTATATTTTCACATACACTGTTGTTATATTGTATATCTTGCCATAAGCACTCATTTAGTTGGTGGTGCTCATGTTGAAAGATGGGTTGGAATGAACATGAGGAATAAAAAGCTAGCAGGAAGGCCCAGCACCAGGACGCACCATGCTATTAACTTCAGAAGAGAGCAAGCTTGCTGAAATATTAAAGATGATACTAGATAATTTTTAAAAAGCATGACTGCATGGCTGTTGATTTGCATGCTGTGGGAAGTTATTTTTTCTCCACGTTACACTTATTTCTGTGTAAAAATTAGGTCGGATTACACGAGATCTTCAGGCTGAATTCCTCTGCGTAAGCCCACTACCCTGTATGTGCTGCATTCTCTCTCAAGCATTTCACCAGCATTTCCTCATTGATAAAGGTTAAATAATGCCTATAGGTGTCATGTAACAAGCTGTCACCCAATGTATACAGGGAGGGTGATCCTCCCTACTTTTAGGTGCAGTAACTGACATAGAGAGAGTAGTGAGGGCCTGAATGGAGACCCTCACAGCCCAGGCGGAGACCTTGTTAGGAGAACAATAAAACCCTTTCATGTCTGTACACTGCTGAGTCCAGACATCCAAGGCTCTCAGAAAGACAGGAAAACCCTTCATGATGGCAAACGACAAAATTGTCCGGTGTCAATTCATTCCACTGGGTACTCTTTATCCTTGAAGTGGAAATCAAATCCTTGATAATGAGTTGTCCTGAGGTCTCCTCCCTTTAAAAGTGATTGGCTACAAATCCATTGACTGATTAAAGAAGTCAGTCTTGCTGTTAACTGAAGGCCAAGCTGGTCACTAAAGAAACCACCTGTTGGGAATTGTTCTCTGTTTTCTGCTCCAGGCACTTCACAGCCTTCCACAAACATCTGTCCTGTCATCACTCCCTTCAGACAAGATCAGATGCTTTTCCTTCCCACTGCGCCTGCCTGGAGGGAACTAACGCTGGCCGGGTTCTGGAAGGAGTCCCTGAGAGGCTCTTGGGCACAGACTCGGCTGCTGGCTGGAAATGAGTCAGGGTGTATCATCCAAGTCTAACCAAGAGCCTGTCAGTTTCTGGAAAGTGTGCTGAGTTCAACAGTGAATGCGGGTAGGAGCTTCTTTTTCTGAGAACTTCCCCTGTGCCAGCAATGCTCTACACACTTCCCACGAGTTACTTCGTTTAATCATCACAACATTCCTGTGAGGCTGGTATGTACTAAAACTATCCCTTTTACAGATAAGAAAACTGAGGCTCAGGAATGATAAGAAATGTGTCCAGGTATACTGTTAAAAGTAAGAGAGCCAGAAAGTCAACCTAGTTGGTCCAACTTCAGAGCAAGGTCTTAAAGCATCACATAAACATCGAAGCATTCACAGACCACTGGGAGAGAGGCCAAGCCAACAGGAATTATGACATGATAAGGATGGGGTTGAAGGCTACAGGAGCAGAGAGAAAGGAGTCTTGGGGGTGGGGGGTCATGGAATCACTTCCAGAGTAAAGGTTCCAGCTATGTGTCCCCAAGACACCCTGTAATGGTTAATTTTATGTATCAATTTGACTGGGTCACGGGTGTCCAGATATTAGGTCAAACATTATTCTGGTGTTTCTGTGAAGGTGTTTTGGATGAGATTAACATTTAAAGTGGTAGATGGAGTAAAGCAGATTACTCTCTCTAGAGTGGTGGGCCTCATCCTATCAGTTGAAGGTATGAATGACATAGAAAGACTGGTTTTTCACTGAGTAAGGGAGAATTTCTCCTGCCTGACTGCCTTTGAACTGGAACATCAGATCTTTTTCTGCCTTTGGATGAGAACTGAAACTTTGGCTCTTCCTGGACTTTGAGCCTGCTGGCTCACATGCATCTCCAGCTTGCCCACTCACTCTGCACATCTTAAGACTTGTCCACCACCATGATCCCATGAGCCAACTGCTTATAATAAACCTCTTTAAAACCTCTCTCTTTCACTCTCGCTCTCTCTCTCTCCACACACACTCACATTTTCTATAGCCTATTCTGTTTGTCTGGAGAACACTTAATATACACATCCTGCTCTTATCCTATATTACACCACTCATCAAAGCATCTTATCACTGCCTATTTAATTGTATCCCTTCACTGGGCCATAAGGTCTTGGGGGGTCTGGGGGAGGGACCAGTTCTGCTTGTTGGAGGCGGTATCCTCAGTGTCTGGTGCACTTAGGATTAGCACTAGCAGAATGCCTGCGGACAGACTGACCGATGGAATGAATGAGGTGCTGGGACCCCTAGGACAAATGGGACTGGCCAGGAGGAGGCATCGGAGGCAGTAGGGTTGGAAGTTAGAGAAGAATGTGGTAGCAGAGGTAACAGCAAACTCAAACACCTGGCCAAGAATGGGCTGGGGCATGTGAGTCTAGGCCATCAGAGTTCAGTGGGGAGGCAGGGAGAGGTGCAGTTGGACAGTCGGTCACAAAGGGCTTCACACACATGTTAAGCACCTTGGACTTGATCCAAATTTGCAGCCACTGAAGAGCAGATTGGTTTCCCAGCAGTATGGTGCACAGAAAAGCGTGGGTAGGACTTTGTTTTGGGAGCTGGGACGATGGAAACGTAGCAAATGCTGACAAAATGTCAGTGATTTGCACAACCCCAGCTGCTGGGAATGTGAGTGCAGGGAAGGTTTTTAATTTGGAGGCATCATGGGAAACTTGGACTCTGTTGTCACACTCATGTGGGCATTTAAAAACCCAGTGACTCATATCACCTGAATGGGCCCTTACAAAGTCAAACTGCTACCATCTGGATGGAAATGCCACCAGGTGGAGACTGGAATGTATTGTCTAGCCAGAAGGCAAAGTGTTTCCTTTTCCTTTTTCATTTAATTTCTTATTCATTGCCCTCCATTTCCCCTGCCTTATCATATCTTCTCTTCACTCTTAAACTGATCCCCGCCTCTTCCTTGAACTCCTATTTCAAGGGTGAGGGCCAGGTGACTAAGCAGGTGTACTACTAATCTATTCACCAATCAGATTTATCCAGTGACTGACCTATCAACTGTCACCTGCTTAGTGCACAGCCCCTGGTTTCTAAGGACGCACATAAGGGTGACAGTCACTGCGCATCCAGGCCCCACAGGAGGAAGACTGAGCATGAAACTGTGAGGGTGGCCCCCAGTGCTGCCCAAATTCATAGAAAGTGAAGAGAAGGGGGAGTCCGATTCTGACGGGCAAAGACAAACACCCGAGGTCTGAGGATTACTATGAGCACAGCCCGCGAGGTAAGATACCCTAGTACATGAGAAGAACGACCAGGCTGGTGTGAGAGGCCCACAGCCTTCTTCCGACAACAAAGAAATTGCTTGGTAGACCCGCCAAGGGCCTGGTAGGCGTCTGGGGGTGTGAGAAAGTGCACTGAATTAACAAGGGCTTCCTGCTTTCAAACAAAGTGTGTGGACAAAAGCTGTGCTACGCAAGCAGCGTCTCCAGAGAGCTCCCTGACAGGTGCTCTGATTCTGCCATGGAAGCCACAGAAAGTTAGCATATGGCTTTGCCTTCTCCGTCCCCAGTGGAATATGGCAGGCCGGGGCACGTCTGTCCAGCCTGCTGCAGCTCTTGCCCTGGCAAAAGGAGTGTCTGTGGCATCGCTGCCCATGAACATTCTTCTGAGGGCTCCCCATGAGCCAGGCCGCCTCTGATCCTGTGTGGGTGAGGGCAGACGGCCAATCTGGCAGACGCCTGGGCTGAGTAACCGATCATCACAGCAGCTGGGGTTTGGGTTGGGTTTGAGGTAAAATAAAACCTCACACATCTTTTGTAATCATGTTCCAGTAGCTCAACAGGGCTAATTAGTCTTCAAATGAACCTCTCAGGGGAAAACCACATGTCCGTTCTCCTGCCTCAAGCTCTGCAGTTGGCCTCAAAAGTTCCTAAATGAATTGCCTTCTCGGGTCTTTTGATGAGAGAGACCTGAAGGCACCAGGATGATGGTGAAACAGTCACCCCAGGACAGTCCACTCTCCTTCACGCTCCTTCTCTCCACTAGGATTCTCCCCCCTGCTTTTCTTTTCATGGCTAACAGGCCAGAAGCATCCAGGAAACAGGGCCAGGGCCTGGAGGAAGTGAACTTAGAAAACAGGAAAGTGGGGAGGTGCTGAGATGGGAGGGTTTCAGGTCAGAGCAGTGTTGGAAGCTTTGCCTTCTCTTCTTTGCCTTCACTTTCACCTAATGTCCTTTTTCAGTTCCCAGATCCTATCCAAGGTACCACGTTGCATTTGTTCAGGTCTCCTCAGGCTTCTCTTCACTTTGGCAGTTGCACAGATTTCCCTCGTTTCTGATGACCGTGACAGCTGTGAGAAGTACGGACCAGGTATTTTGTAGAAAGTCTATCATCTGGCATTGGGCTGAAATTTTTTCATGATTAGACTAGGGTTATGGTTTTGGGGAGCAAGACCACAAGGGTCCACTTGCTGTCAACATGATTTATGACTGTTGATGTTGACCTTGATCACCTGGCTGAGGCAGAGTCTGTCAGTTTCTCCACTGTAAAGTTATTTGGGGGGTGGGAGGAGACAATGCTCTTTTAGCCACAAAAGAGCCATGTTCCCCAACTGGCTTTCTCAACAATAAAGCTGACATTCTGACCTCCATTTGTCTATCCCTTGTGTCTCATTTCTCTATTGATTCCACACTTGAGAAAGGGAAAAATAAATGGATGTTATATATTGAGCCCCTACAAATTCAATACTGTCCATCTGGCAAAATATTGCTCAGCCTTTAAGGCCCCACCAAGCATTGCCTCCTGGAAGCCTTCCCTGATCTCCCCAGGCAGAGTTGATGTGCTCCCACAACCTCCACCTACATCCCGAGGGACCTCTCAGTTGGCTGTCATGATCCATTCTCCCTCCTCTTTCCTGCACAGGACCATCACCCTCTCAAGGGCACTGGCCATGTTCTATTAGTCTCCATGTCCCTGCAACCCGTTCAGAGTCTGCAATTTAGAAGCTGTTTCAGAAATGTTTACAGAAAGAAGAGCCACTCCCCTGTCAGCAAGGGTGGCCTGACTCCCCCAGGATGGAGACTTGGTGGGACCATCCTTGGGGATGGTTGGAGGAAGGCATCCCTGAGGACCCGTTTCATTCTCCTTAGAGCTCCTTGGGAAGGAGACAGGGCTGACTCGCTGGTGCAGCTGGAATACTACTCGAGTCCAGGACCCATGTTCAGTTTAGACTAAGGACTCCATCAGTATTTATAGTTGGTATTGAATGAGCAGCAGGAGGAAGGTCATCTTCTCTGGGTATTAGTCTTCCTGTTTGTTGAGCCTTTTAAAAAAAAATCTTAAAAAAGGAGTGTAGTTTTAGAAACTGATACATAGTAATCATCATAATAGTTATTGCTGAGCAAATGTGGTAAGCACCATGTTAGATGTTTCATACATGTGATATTTAACTCTACAACTCTGCGGGATCATTGCCTGTACCTTACCTGAAGGTCCTATGACTAGAGACCCAGAGAGGTAAAGCAACTTGCTCAAGATCACACAGCCTTAAAGACCTGGACCTAAGCGGCTCTAATTCAAAGTTCATTCTACTTCTCTACTGATTCTACATGGATTCCCTTTATAAACTTTCTGCCTTTCTTCATTTCCTGCTTCTTTAAGTAGCTTAGTCTAAGAAACTGATGTGAGAAAGGACACAGTATTGGCCAGCAACACACAGCAGATGGACTGAGGTTCTGTTGTTTTTTTTTTTTTTTGAATAGGACTCCGTTTTGTAATCTTGCCCAAAAGAATGCTGAGTATAAACTGTTTCTGTACAGTTTACCTGAATCTTCATGCCACATGCATTCCTGCCACATAGAAACCTGATGGACATTTGCCCCAGAGGTCGAGACTGCCCCTTCTCACAACCACCCAGCTGTTGTTGAGACCCGCCTCAGTGCTGCCCAAAGAATAAAGTCGCAAGTGCTCCATCACAAGGAAGACAGGTTTACAATAGCTGGGCCAGATGCCCAGTAAAGGCCCCAGGAAAGGGACAGAGTTGTTAGGCTGAGCTGAGGGATCCCCGCTCTTCCTGGCCTTTGTATTCCGTGATTCTTAGGAAGAGAGGAGCCAAGCTCTGGGTTTGTGCAATAATGAACAAAATGGCCTGGCTGGGTGTCAGCTGGCCTACCGAGTCTGCCAGCTGGCAAGGAAGGAACAGAGAACTTTCAAGAAGCTGACTCGATTTGCATGTGTAATGTGTTCATATATGCTGTCTGCATATAGATTATATGGCATCCATGACATACAGAGAGGACTTTGGGTTCCTGGGAAAAAAGAGGCTCAGAAATAGATATTTCCGGGGTAGCACAAATCAGGATAGAGATTCCGGTCTCACACAGGATGTGATCGCAACTGTCAGAGGACATTTTGGCAGCCAGGGAGGCACACGTGAGGACAAAGGAAGTCATTCCCACAGTCAGGGCCCCAACCTGAAGCTCAGAGAGGGAGGGGAGTTGCCTGGCAACAGCGGAGTCTTCTTGTCTCTCCAGCACCCCTGTCAAGAGCATGAGGGGTTGCCTTCTCCTTTTTTTTTTTTTTTTCCTTCCCTAGACTTTCATTTTCTACTTGATTTCATCTGAAACTATTGGGAACCCAGTATAATTTGTTTGAGGCCCCATAGGTTAGTGGGACCTTTCCTCATGGGGAAACTGAGTCCTAGGAAGCAAAATCTCATGTCACTGAAGTGTCTGGTTGCATTTATGGGCTTGCCAACTCCTCCTATGGGCAAAATGTGATGACAGATGCTCATAGCTACGACAAGGGAGGTGACATGGTTCCAATACCTGCAGAACAGCTAATAATTAATTTTGTGCTTATTCCTGCTGCAGCCCATCCTGATGTTTTAGAGACTCAGGCACTGGCTTCCAGTCCAAGATTCACTCCTGGTTGTCTGAAGTCACTTTGCCTCTGGAGGCCTCTCACTCCCAACCCTTACTGAAAATGAACTCCCATCTACCCCTGGTGTTGTGCTCTTCTGAGATTTAGGTGAGGGTGACAGAACAATCATTGAATTATAAAAGCTCTTGAGGATGGGACCACCACTTTTTTTTTTAATAACTGTGTTTTAAAAATATATATTTTTATTGATTTCAGAGAGGATGGGGGAGAGAGAGAGAGAGGAACCTCAATGATGAGAGAGAGACATTGTTGGCTGCCTTCTGCAGGCCCCACACTGGGGATCAAGGCAACCTGGGCATGTGCCCTGACCAGGAATCAAATTCGTGACCTCCTGGTTCATCGGTCAACAGTCAACGCTCAACCACAGAGCCATGCCAGCCAGGTGGGACCTCCACTTTTTAATCTATGTGTACCTTATAGGCACCTACCATCAAGGCTTTTTTTTTTTTTTTACATATCAGGTCCTCAAAAAATGTTCATTTTGTTACTAAAATGCACATATTTCTGTGGGCTACCTGGCCCTGGCCTTTCTAGTTACATCACACCATTTTGTTTGGATATTGAAAGCCAGGGTGACGCCTAGAAGAAAGGCTTGGAACCGCAACAGCAAACACTTGGATTACATTCTAAGACATTTCTGTGAAATGGCAGAGTTGGGATCATAGCACCCGGGCACTTACGTAGACGGAGGGGGCCAGACACGCCCTCAGCCAGTGCGTTCTGCCAGTGGAATACTGGAAGGGTCAAATGGATTTAACACTCCTGGTCACTTGGAGTATCCTGGAAAAGGGAGTTCACCGTGTGGTCGTGTGTCAGGTCAGAACTTCTCCGGATTGTTTTACGGGGAAGATACATTCTTTATTTCCTGGAAGCTTTGAGTTTGGGGACTGGGGAGAAGGGCAGAACTTGACTGGGAAGAGAAGTGATGTCGCTGACTGCTGGGCATTTCCTGACAACACAGGAGCAAATAAAGGGCAGGGGGCTCTGCAGGAAGCGCCGGACTTGGGACTGTGTGAGTGAGTCGGCAGGACTGGATGGGAGACCCGAAGCTTTTGGTGGGGCTCTTGCATTAAGCTTTCTAGTTTGCATTTCTAGTGGTGTGACCCAGCTACTTTTTAAGATGTCTCTTTTTTCTTGTTTTAAATTATAGTTTCTTTCTCTTGCCAGATCTGAACTCTCTACCACCGCCCCCTGCCCCTCCCCCAAAGTGAGCATTTATCTGCATGTCTGGTTTCTGAGTTATGAACCTAGAGGAAAAGTAAAATGCCCCACATCCTCCCCAAAGTGGACCAGTGTCATCCCAGGACCCATGCACCCCAGAAAGCCAGGGTCGCAGGCCAGCGTCAGGGCACTGAGCCCCATCCTCGTCTTTGTTCACTCTGACAGAGTAGAGGGTTCACTCAGTGTGTTGTTTTCTTTAGGAATGGGGGTGGCGGTGGTGGCTGTCAATTTTGCCAAGTTTGGACATGGCTTTCTAAGGCCTTCTCTGGTCATTCTAAGTCTTGAGCTTTAAGAGCACTTATGTAAAGCTTACTTCTCTGGTATTCCCTCCAAATAGCTGACAGTATCAAGTCTAAATGTATGAAAGCTGAAGCTTATAAAGAGCCAGCGCATCTCCTTACAAAAACTAAAATTGATTCTTTAAACTTACCTCAGGGCATTCAGGTTCTTTTCCAGAGAAGAAGAGCGAGCACCAACTACATGGAAGGCCGCTATCGAGCCCTGGTCATTGCTGTCAGAAGAGCATTTCCAATGTGCGGAGAGATGTAGTAGGTACTTCCTCAGGCTGGTGAAGGAGCCCATGCACACTGAGGTGATATTATTGGCCTATAGCTTGGTCTCAAATAAATACTCAAATCATAATATTGTGATTTCTATGTTTTTAGGGTTCATTGAAGTATAATTGACAATTAAAGTATAATATACAGTGAGTGGCCAGATTATTATGATCTCTCAATGCATAATAATCTGGCCTCTCTCTCTCTCTCTCTCTCTCTCTCTCTCTCTCTCTCTCTCTCTATATATATATATATATATATATATATATATATATATTTTTTTTTTTTTTTTTTTTAGAGGCCTGGTGCATGAATTCGTGCATGGATGGGGTCCAGCCAGCCTGGCTAGTGGGAGGGGACATGGGCAGTTGGCCATCTTGCCTGCTGGTCAAACTCCTAGTCAAGGGGCCTTTTATATAGGATATACACTGAGTGGCCAGATTATTATGCGTTCAGAGATCATAATAATCTGGCCACTCAGTGTATTTAAAGCATACAGTGTGGTGATTTGCTATACATAGATATTGTGGAGGGGTTCCCACCATTTCGTACTCTGCTAAAGGAATGCATATTAGCAATACTATTCTTAGGCAACAGGCAAGAGCCAAGATCTAGTCTCTTAAAAGTTTAACGAGTGCATCTGTTATCGATTGCTGCATAACAAATTATCCTACCACTAAATGTCTGGACACAACAAACGTGTCTTATCTCACATAGTTTTCTGTAGGCCAGGAATCCAAGAGTAGTTTATGTGGGTGGTTCTGGCTCAGTCTGTCATGAGATCACAGTCAAGATGCTGGCCTGGGCTGGCTTGGAGATCTGGTTGCAGGATGGCTTCCTCTTATGACTGTTGGCCAGAAGCAGCAATCATGGGGCTTTGATACTGAAAGAAAACCTTCTGAACTGAAGTGTCCCTCTGCAGCTTTTGTCAAGGGCCAGTGTAAGGATTTAGCATGGTGGCTCTGAGCGAAGAGGAAAGTTGCTGTGAATTGGTCCAGGGAAAGGCAGGTTTCAGTGCAGGCAGCCTGGGGAGGTGGCGGGGAGGATGAGATCAGTTTAGGTTACGAAATCCCAAAGAGCATCTTTGCGAAGCTGCTGTCTTCCTGGACACAAAGTGATGGCATTTCAAAGCTTGAGCGCATACCTGGGAAAGAGGTGTGGCATTTGATGGAGAGGATATTGAGTTATGATGCAAAGGCCTTCAGCACCAGTGATAAGAGCTTGAAAAGAACCCACTTCTCCACCAATCACAGCTAGCCATGGGGTGGAGTGGAGGCTGAACCATGGGTAAGCTGCTGCCAGAAAGAGTTTACTGAAAACGACTCATGAGGGAAAGAGCTGGATTCAACGGTTGCTTTTCATTTTCTAGAACTCCAGCCTATTCTAGCTTTTATGTATCAGACATACATCTGTGAACTCTGGAGTAACATTCACATGCCTGAAATGTTAGCAGAATTTTTCCCTATGGAATTTAAGGACGATTCTTGTCCAACAACACCATCTTATAAGAATTCTAGGTTCCAAGAGTTGAACTGATATCCTCAAGGCCACTGAGTTGAGTGGCACATCTGAACCTCCTGTCGTCTGCCTGGAGGCCCAGACATTTTCTGTTTTTTTCTATTATGTCACCAGAGAACCGCAGGCATGGCTTTAGAAGACAATGCCCGCCTCATTCCAATTCCCCAGCGAAGGTGCAGGGCACACCACTCAGAGCTGCTCCACAGCTGGACATACCCTTTCATCCGCAGACCTGAGGGCGAGGAGGCGGGAAGGGATTGCTTAGGAAATCCATTAGCATGTCCTCTGACACCCGAGCCTTCTGCATTGTGACACAGGACACAGCTAACACTGACAAGCCCTTCTAAAGGAATGAAGATTTGCCCAAAGAGCCCTGGCTCAGGCCTTTGTGTGGCTGTCTTGGGTTTCCAGAAACTATCCTTCCCGTGACCTCCGGGGTCAGGGCACCCACGTCCTTTATTCCATTCCCCGCGGGCCACCCGAGGCCACCCAGGCAGACCCTGTTTCTGCCAGGAGAACCCACAATTTTACTTCCCTGGGTCTTCAAAGCCTTCACGTGGGTGGCAGGGACTCCAGGCCATCCCCTGGCGAGATTGAGTTGACAGATGTCACCAACATATTAGTGTCAGCTTTTCAGAAACGCATGAAGACGTGTTCATGTCAAATCAGTCTCGACGGTGCATCATAGGAATTAGTGACTTGCTGTTTGAAGGCTGAGCTGGGAGAACAGAGGCTACAGAGCACCAAGCACTTAAAGAGTGAGTCATTCATGACAGCACTTCCTTCTCTGCGCTGTTCCTGTGTCAGGGCCTGGGGAGTTTGACAAGGAGGGAAAGAAGTCAAGATTGCAGCCCCAGGCTGATGGGCCCCTCGGGGGTATCTTCAGGGAGGCAATGGCTTTAGATGTTGGCATTTGTCCCTAGATCCTGGCCACCATTTGCTTCTCACCCGCAAACTGACATCTTTTACAAGATAATTATTGAGATAATCGTTAAACTCTGGTCCTAATTTGTCTTAGCATTTATTGTCCCTTCGGCCCAACAATTTATTGCACTCTGTGTGCAGCTGTTGAAGCACTGCGGTGTCTGCTCCAGGGCAGTGTGTGTGTGTGTGGGGGGGGGGGGGGGGGGGGGGGGGGGGGGGGGGGCAGGGGAGGGGTAGGGTGGCCTAAACCAGTGGCTTGAGCAGCTCTGGAAGCAAAGATCAAAGGTTTATTGCAAGTGAGAATGTGAGTTTCACCCTGAGGCAGGAACCAGCAGGAATCAAGCAGTTAGGAGGTGTAGTAGACCACAGTCACTGGGTGTCAGTTCGGCCTGATTCCACAGGCAGGGCTGTGCCAAATTTAGCTTGTGGCTTTATTGGTGTTGACCAGGAGTATCCCAAGGATGCAAGAGGCTAAGCAGAATTTCCAGCAGTGTGGCCTGGGGTCAAGGGGGAAAGATAGCAGGAGTTGTGAGCTAGCTCCCTGGGCCCGGGAGCAGGCAGCGTTGGGTGTGACTAAGCAGGTCTCTGTGCTGGGGGTGGCAGGTCTCTGAGCTTGGGGTGGCAGGTCAACTGGAGCCGTGTGAGGCCAACTTTTCCCTTCACTGTGTTGATAACATCACCAGCATGGCATAGAGGGAGCCAGGTCAGTTCTGGAAGATTCCCATCCCAGTGAATTTCAACTTTAACAATGAAAATAGGTTTCTCTTTCTAGCATAGGACAAACCAGATGGATTATAGAGATGTCAAAGATTTCCAGAACAAGTCACCCTACGGAAAGGGTGTGACAATTATCTGCCTTCTGAATGACAAGGATGAAGGTACATTTTATATTTTTTAAAATATATATTTTGTATTGATTTCAGAGAGGGAAGGAGAGAGAGATAGAATCATCAATGATGAGAGAGAATCATTGATCGGTCTCCTTCTGCACATCCCACACCAGGGATTGAGTCAGTAATCCGGGCATGTGCCCTGATCGGGAATCGAACTGTGACCTCCTGGTTCATAGGTCAACGTCAACCACTGAGCCATGCAGTCTGGACAAATTTTATCTCTTTTAGAAAATTGAAGCCTTTACCTGCTATCAGTGGGATTTACTTGCTATGTATTCTAAGAGGAGGGAAAATACTGGTTTTAAAAGGGGTTTTAGAAAACATAATTACGTTTCCCTTTTATCTGCCTATTTACACAGTTTAGTACAGAAAAGAGTTGAATTCCTTGTTCATAACCTGCTGGAAATTTGAGGCAGAAAGATCCCAGTTCTGTGGCTCACTGGAGAGAAGATGGTGAAAGTTCTGCAGCCAGTTTTCATCAAACGGCACGTGGACAGAGTTTTCATTTTCTTCATCACAGAAGCCAGTGTGTGAGGAATGAGAACCAGCAACAAGGCTCTCCACGTGGTGGGATTGGCCAGCGAGGCTGGGGCTGCCGGGAGTCAGAGCCAGCTCGTCTCCATGTTTGTTTTATGTCAAGTAGCCTCATTAGCGTCTTCTCTACATGGAAAGTGACATGAGCATTGGAAAAGCATACCTCTCCTTCCAAAAGCTTGGCTATGTCTGCATGGAATTTATGAATGAAGCTACAGATTTGTTTTCCTTTTTAGGAATCTGTAAGTCCCTGGGGACTGTCCCTGAAGACAGCATCCAAGGTGTTTGGTTCAGAGTCTGCCGGTGGCGGAGATCCTGGCTCAGCAGCACTGCCAGAGGCATGATGGGATCCTATGAACCTGCTCCCAAGGCGGGGTCTCCAGGCACCCCCATCTGTGAATTGACAAAAGGAAAATGAGTCTAGATAAAGAGAAACGCTTGATTTAGGGCTTAACCAATGACTATGATAATGATCATTTAAAAATAATAAACCCTTCTTTGAATTTACAATAATAATTTTAAAAGCCTTGTTGGATTAAAATGAAGGTGTCCATTCTGGCTCCAACTTGGACCTATCACTCTACGACCTGGCTCGGAGCTTTCTTATCTGAGGGTGAAAGGGCAGGTAAACAGCTCCCAGCTCCCCAGTTGCCCGCGAAGGCTCCTGACAAGGACCAGTGTCCCAGGCTCTTCCTTCTGCCTCTGGCCCAGAGGAGCCCCTCGCCTGTGAGTCAGAGCTCCTCAGCTCGTCATTCCTCCTGCTGGGCTTTAACTCCGTGGGGCTGGCACCCATCACACCCATGAGAGCTGGCTGTTTGCCTGCCAGTTTCCCAGCCAGACAGTGATCAAGATCTATGACTGTGTTGCAAGTAAGAGAAATTTCAAACCAAGCCAACTTGGATAATCATTTATTGACTCATGCAACAAAAAAGTGCTGTTAGTTGGAGGCCTGGCCTGAGGTCTGGCTGGATTCAGGCTAGGCCCCAGTCTCTCTCCTCCCATGATGTTGGCCCCGTTCACAGGTGGACACGAGACAGCTGCCAGCATCCTGCGATCAAGCCCACCCTCTGTCACTTCCCATGGTTCCAAGGGGAAGAGAGATTTTTTTCTTTCCCAGGAACCCCTACATATCTCCTGCTTTATTAACTGTTTGGGTAAAATGTCTGATCTTTGAACCAACACTAAGGCCAACAGGATGGTGGGAAATAACAATAATTAGCGAAGGCTACTCAGGCTTCCCTGCCTCCTGGACAGCTCGCCCCCCTGCCTGGCTGGGGACAGGGAGGCCGTGAGCCCTCAAATCCCCAGGTGACAAGAGAGGCAGGGGCAGGTGCTACAATTCCCTTCACACCTGAGGAACACCTGCATTACAGCACTTGCAGCACTTACCCTCTAAGCAGCTGTCCCGTTCCCGCTTAGAGGGTGACACCTGCCTCTGTGTGACGTTGGTCTGCACGCCCAGGGCCCGGCATGTGACATTGCGCAGTAGAGGGTTTCCTGCGATGCCTTTGCAGTCTCCACTCTCAGAGGTGCCTCTGGCTGCTCCCAGGAGCACTGGCTCCCGGTCCGGATGGAGCAGCGGGGTTGAGAGGAGGTAAGTGGGGAACGGCGGCTGCCTGGGCCTTTGGTGGTGGCTCTTCCTAGCCAAGGTAAGGGTGTGGGGCCTCCATCCATTCACTGCGGAGGAGCGCTACGGAGTTCCAGCATCATGGGAATTTAATGACCCCCACATTTAGGTCTTGAGATGACATTTACCACAAAAGGACACGGGTGGGAATAAAAAGAAAACACCAACCAGCAGCCCGACTTCCTTTTCCCAGTGCTAAAACTGCCTCCTCTGATCTCTAACAGAAAGAGATGGGTGAGTGGCAGGAGTGGAAATTAGCTTCCCCGCATTCTTGAGGTGCAATCTGGCATTTAGCTGGAGGCAGCTACTGTGAAAAGATCTGTGGCAGCAACTGTGCAAAAGAAATGAAATGTCAGGGTTGGCTCCCTGGCGGGGCCGGCACCGGGTCACTGCACAGGCACCCCGCCATGCAGCGAGCGTGCTGAGAATATATATTAAAAAGTATTTATCAACTTAGCAAACTATGGCACCCGAACATAAAGGAATAGGAGCTAGCTAATAGGATGTGTGAACATGTTGATTAACGTGGATACGGCACTTGAAATAATGTAAGTTTAAAAACACAACAAAAAACCCAGAACCTAGAGCTCAAAATAGCATGAACACATTGACTCTAGCTCCATAAAACATATGCTCATTTTTAAATACTGGAAGAGTGTTTGGAGTAAAGTAAATAGAGTTTATGAGAGTGGAAGCCATAATTCATAATTAAATTAAAAGGATTTCTGCAGAATGGTCTTCTGGGAGCAAGTGAGTAAGGCATTTTCAGGAATTGGAATCTGCTCACCCCAGGCCAGTTGGATGTGGGCAGTGGTTTTAATCTAAAAGCCAGGCGTGGAGGTGGGGGACAGTGCGAGGGACCCACGTCCTGCGTGGTTCAGGGTTCAGGTTCAGGGTTCAGGTTCGGGCTCTGGAGGAGGCCGCACACAAATGAAAGAGACAAGACAAGAAATAATAATTTGGGAATTGGGGGCCAGGAGGAAGCCCAAGGAAGGACTCCTCTTTGCTCTGGCCTTGTGATCCTTTTTATTCAGGTTTGGGATACACCCATAGCCCTTAGGCAGGCAATTCCAGTAATAGCTGGTGATAGCCCATCAGCAAGGATTTACATGAGACTGAAAGGTGGAAGTGGCTTCAGCTCCCTTGGTCTCCACCAGACAGTGGGTGTGTGGCTCTGACCTTTGCCAGACCTCAAGGTTGACCACCCTTCCAGACTCCTTGTCCACACCTCTCTGCTAGTGAAGGCAATGGGCGGCTTCCCGCAGAAGGAAGGATGGTTGGAGGGAAGGGAGGAAGGAAGGGGCAATTCCTGGGTTTCCCTGTCTAAGGATATCAAAGTTCAACGTGATCACCCTGCAGTTCTGCCAACCTAGAAACTTTCTGACCCCAGAGAGACTTTGGACAGATTGCTGTCCCCTGTCCCCGAAGCCCAGTCTCAAACAATAACGGCATGTTTATGGAGGACCTGCTGTTAATCCCTTGGTTAACATGTGGTATCTAGGCCTGTGCTCGGAGCTATAGAGGGGACCACAAAAGTGAGACCCTGAGTCCTATCTTTAGTAACTTTCCAGTAGAGAGACAACTATAGCATATGAAGCAACTGGAAAAATACATAGTGAAGTGCAAGGTTGGAAAGTACCAAGAAAAATGCAAGTGTACTATACTTGAAAAGAGCAATCAAGGAAGGCTCCTGGGAGGAGGTGACACTTACGTTGGCTCTTAAAGTATGACTATGATTTGAATGATCACATTTTAGAAAAGGCACAGGGAACCTGTCCCCCAGGCCTCCTGGGCTTTGCTCAAAGGACATGTGGCCGCTGGTGGAGGTCCCTGTGCCAGGAGAGGCACCTGGAAGCTCTGGGCGCTGCTCACCGCTGCAGGTGAGGCAGACGCAGGGTGTCCATGACCATTCTGGGAACCCAAATCATTGCTGTGCCCAAGTTTTTTGGAAGAAAACCTCTGAGAAGTGAATGACTGCAGAGCTCAGGTAAGTTAAATGCTTGAATGTCACGGGTGTCTGTTGAAAGAAAACAATTTTACCCATGCTTACTTTCATCTTTCCTGATGCGGGCCGTCTGCTTTTTCGATCAGAGCTGGATTGCGTTAGGGGACACGGGGATAATTCACTGTTGATCAGCCTGTAACTTCCTGGTGGGGCTGTGAGAGCGGAGAGCTGCCCGGGTCGGGGGAGGGGGGCGGGAGGACGGTGTCTTCCAAGCCAGCTCCTCCCCAGCTACCTCATGTTCCTTAGACTCCTGCAGCCAGAAAGGTGGTCCCTAGAAACCCCACCTTTAAAAAGCACGCTGGGCTGTGGGCTGACTAGGCCAAAGCCAACTCCCCTGTCCCCTGCTTATGTGTGGCCAGTACTGGCCCCTGGTGCTCAACGGGCGTCTCCTTCCTGGGACCCTCCCTCCTGAAGCGCCCAGTCCTGAAGCGCTGAGATCTGCTTGTTCCAAATAACCAAGTTCACCAGTCTCCCACCTCAGTGCCTCCCCTGTCACATATGATAGGAGAGAACGCCGTGAGCAGCAGACAGCAGGGCCTGGGAAAGACCACGTGAGCGTCCCCCTGCCTTTGAGTCCTGGTGGGCTGTCACTGGATTTAACCAGAACCTGGGCACTTGAGGCTGGGAACGAGGTTAGAGGCAAGCCTGGAACGCTCAGTAGTTTGCTGGCTGCAAAGTTGGTCACCCAGCGAATGGTGGCTTGTGTGACGCCTCTGAGACTCCCCCGAAACCCCACTCCGCGGAACACTGTTTCTGCAGCTTAGCTCAGAGCAGCCCAAGCTGCCTGGGGTCTCCCCGTGTCCAGGCGGCATTTAAACTACCAACGCTTTCAGCTTTGCATCCCACCCACCTCCAGGCTTGGGACAGCACAGGGCTGCGGTCAGAGCTGGGGGCTGCGTCTCCACGGCTCACAAACCCTGTGGGAGAGGGGCAGTGCTGCCCAATGGTGAGGCACAGACACTGGAGCCCGGAGTGTGCTCGGCTGCCTCCTAGCTGTGGGCAGGTGACTTCAACCCTCTGTGCCTTGGTTTCCTCCCGGGGATAAGGATGTGACCTCGCTCATAGGATTGTCGTGAGGGCTGCCTGGAATAAGGATCTTGTGCCAGAGACAAAGCAAGTGTTTCATATGGGAAAGAGGTGAGATGCACTGGAGACAGTTGGGTGGGAACTTGTAGGGGGGGCAGTTTGGACGGTGCGAATCCGGTTTGCTTTTTTCACGCGCTCCGATTTCCTTTTCCCAGGCGTGAGAGAGACGCCTCCCACCCAGAGGGCCGTGTTGAGCTGTTGGTGTCATTCGCAGACTTCCGCCTGCAAAATCACATTATGTGGAGTCTCGAAAGTGATTTGCTCACTGGGGAAGGGGCTCCCGGGCCCAGGTTTCTCTGGGTGTCTCTCTGTCTGGGACAAGTGGCCTCCACAAAACCCCTAGTCCCTTGGCACATGCCTGTCACATAGTAGGCCCTCCATAAACGTCCACGGAGTAACGGGAGGGCTGAAGTGGGTCATTCTGTCCCTGAGCAGAGTGCTGATTTCACGCTGGGACCCTGCGGAGGCCATGTCTTCTCGAAGACCACCTTCCCTGGGCTTCATAAGAGATTTTCATGGAAAGGCAACACGTGCAGTGTGATCAATGCAATGCATCCATCAAATCAGGCTCAAAATACAGTCTCCAGTGAAATGACTGTAGTTTGGACAAGAAGGGAATGACGTGGTCTAATCCCAGCAGCAGAGGGCGGGAGGCAGCTGCATGTCCTGGCGCTGAGCCAGGCCTCGCACTAAATGGACACTCGCTGCCTCTGTCGAGCCCGGATATGGTTTCAGCCCCGTCAGCAGTGGCTTCTCCGTGTCCCTCTGGTAATCCCGGTGCAGACCACGTGGTGCTGGGACCGCTCGCGCAGCTAGAAGAGTGTCCCTGGTGAAGAGTGTATTTTACCACCACCCACACATGGGTGGTGAGATCTTCAAAGGTGCTGATTTCTCTAGGACTAGGAGCCACATGGGGCCCTTCCTGGAATGCAGAGTTAGCCCAGGTACAACAGTAAAGCAGCTTTCGTCCTGAGAATTGGTGTCCAGGAAAAACACACACTATTGTGCTATTGACCACTCCTAAAAAAGAGACCCCCGTTTTAATATTAACAGGCCATGTTTCACAGAACTAAATCCAGTTGGAACTTTGTCCCCAATGATCCCACCCGCACCAGCCAAAAAAAATTTTAAAAAAAATTAGAGCATATTAGCAGCATCGCCAGTAGTTGAAGCCAGAAAACTCTGAGTTAAACTTGACCCGCCCACCCTGTCCCGGCCCTGGCAACACCTAGCCTGCTGAGGAGCCCTATTTGCTCCACTTCTAACGGACATTTCCAGTCCTTCCTCCTCCTCTTCTGTCCAAGCCCCCCCACCCATTCTCTACTCTGCAGCCACATGATCTTCTCTCTCTCTTTAAAACTTTTTATTTTGAAATAACTATAGATTCATAGAAGTTGCAAAAAACAACGTACAGGGAGATTCCATGGACCCATCACCCAGTTTTCCCCAGTGGTGACACAGCAAAGCAGGAAGTAGACCCAGGTGCAATGCACAGAGTGGATTTCATCAGCTTTCCATGTGCGCACGCGCACGCGCGCGCGCATGTGCACAACCATAGGGCATGTGTTGTTTGTGTAACCACCATGATTCAGAGAATGATCTTTAAAAGCTGTAAACCAGGGCTGTTTTCTCCCTGCTGAACTCTTTCAGCGGCAGCCCATCCCTCTAGAACACAGTCAGGCTCCCACCCAGGCACCTAGTAGGCCTCCCGCCAGACCAGGGTGGGCTCGCCCTGCTGCCAGGCTGGGCCTGCACCAGCCCCCCGGGCCCCTGAACACTCGCTGCGGCTTCTCTGGGTTTGTTTTGCTCTTGGGGATTTCCTGTGTTGGCCGGCTTATTTTCTTCCTCTGGGCCTCGCTGCCCAGCCTGCCCCGTCTGAGCCGCACCCTCTGCCACAGCCCCGGGCTTCACCCTGCCCCATGTGTTTGTTTCTTCATTCCTCGAGATATAAATACCACAGGGGCAGGTGCCTTGTCAACAGCTACCCCTCGAAAAGGCCCGTGGGGCCTGGCAGCCCGTAAACATGTCAAATGCTGATGGAGGCCACCTGCGTCCTCAGGCCCAGAGCCTCTCGTCTCCATCGGAACCCGCCGGGTGGCTCGGGGTCTGAGTCTAGTTCCCGGGAAAGGACTGCGCAGTGTCTTATGTGGGGAAAACTCTCATCCTCATCCTCACCGCCTTAAGCTGAGTAGAAATAGTACTTTAAGAGTAAGAGGGTTCAGATTTCTGTAATGTGATGTTTGTTAAAGTCTGAATTCCGGACTTTCTGACTTTCTATTCTTTATCAAACCCCCTTTCGGTCAGTGCTTAAGACAGTTCTGTTTCGTTTGTTGCATTGTGCTTTGAGTCCTTAGGAGGGTATGGAACCCATCTTTCTGCAAATACGAAGAGTAAGTGCACATTCCCAACAGCTCGATGTGGCGGGGAGTACAGAAGTCTGTGCCTGAACCCGGTTCACGCTGCTGCCTGGGACAGTGGCCTCTGTCCTCGGCTGCGTCCACACCGGGGCTTCGTGCCTGGTGAGCGGTTAGGCATAGCGGGGAGGCTGCAGGGGGGACCCGCGTGAAGTGAGAACACTGCGGGCTTCCTGCCCCTGGCCAGCAGCGTGGCATTGAGCATCTTCTGTTTACACAATTGTTCCTCTTTGTCACAAGCCCTTGGGATGTGTCACATCATTTAAAATATGGAGGACCTTTCTTAAATGCAGCCGCACAGAAGCAATGCGCCTCCGTCGTCGGGACAGAGGGCGCTGCCTCTGCTCACTATGAGCTGAGGGACTCAGCTGCAGGGCACAGGCCACTGGGGACACAGGCTCTTCTGTCAGCTCCACTGGCCATGCCTCCTGGGGGAGAGTGGGGCACCCGGCATGTGGGAACCGTGGGGACAAGACTGAGAGGGAGAAGAAAGTTGCTCTAACTTTTCTCCTCATGTCCTCCCTCTGTCTCCTGAGGGTCGCCCACTGAGCTTTCTCCAGCCTCGCCTCTATGGGAAGCACGCAGGCAGGGTCCAGCTCAACGGGCTCCACGTCTCCTCGGTACCAATCCGTTATTTCATTCAACACCCACGAATTGGCACTGCCATGGGCCAGGCACAGTGTCAGAGATCCACAGATAAAAGACACGTGCGTCTGGCCGTCGAGACACTTCCCGGGCCAGCAGGGAGTGCGGATGAATGGGCCAGCCGCTCAGTAAGACATGAGGCCGGAGCTAGTCGGGTGTCTTGTGTAACAAGTCTCGTGGAGTGTGGTCCCGGTAAAGGCAGCTGAGAAGGATCAAAGGAAAGAGGTAGGAGCTCTGAGAAAGGCAGGTTCAGTCCTTTCAACAAAAATCCAAGCCGCCCATGGACACCTCCTGCTGACAAGCTCGGGGACAAGTGGCTTGTCCTTCAGTTGTCCTGGGGGGCCCACTTCCCCACTTCCTGACCCTGCAGCAGGGTTTGTGAAGTCTTCCAGACCCTGACAAGTCTGGCCAAGAGGTGACGGGTGATCCCTTTCCCTGTTTTTGTTTTTTTTTCTGTTGCTCTTGCCACCTTCTTGATGCCCCGGCGGGAGATGTGGTGTCATGGACAGGAAGCTCTGTGCGACCCTGGTACCGCCCACTACGTCCGAGACGGAGGCCCTGGCCGAGGGCCCACGTGGAGGTCTCAAGGTCACCACCTGCTCCACTTGTGAGCTCCATCTGATGAGGGGCCTTTGCAATGTCTGGATACGCCCCAGTGTTTTTAAAAAGATGAATTTCATACTGCTGATTTGTCTTATAAGCGCTTTCTTAATTACAGTTAGGGCAAGGGCAGAAGAAGGAAGAACAGTTAGGAGGCGATTCCCTGAGGAGAAGGACTTGGAGCAAGTCCTCCCGGGGGAGCCCACAGCAAGGGCAGGCTTGGGAGAGAAGCACAAGTGCCCTGTGGTCAGAGGTGGAGAGGTCAGGCGGCCCTGGCTGACAAGTCTGGAGTTGCGGCCAAGACTGAGTGTGGCCAGTAAGCCGTGGGACGGAAGCCAGAGGGTACGTCATCGCTTGTTCCCACTTTGAAATGTGCCTGGGGACAATGTTTCTAAACGGCAGAGAGAAAATCTGAGGGCAGAAATACATGGAACCTGAGCGTGAGGGAGGACTCCTCTCTGTCGGTCCCCCTCCTTCTGTTTGAAACTCTTTTATCTAATTTGGTATTCCTGCTGGCCCTCTGGCAGCGTTAGGACTGGGTGAAGAGGATGCAAGGGCAGAAGAACCATATTGCTGCTTTTTTTTTTTTTTTTTTTTTGCAGGATTATGGGTAATAACTTCAGCCTACATTTTATGTGGCAGCCCAAGAGGAAGCAGACAAACCAGCAGCGGTCTCCGAGGCTCCGTCTGACTTATCTCAGTCTTTCATGGACAGAGTTCAGATGACTGCAGTGGTTCTGTTCCCGGACGCTTGGGTCAGGAGCTTGAACTTGTGGTTATTCAGGTAGCTTCTTGAGTTAAATCTCTGACCTGGGCAGGGAAGAGGAGCACACTGGCCATGGGAGCGGACCTGCGGTTGGACCAGAAGGCTTAGTACAAACCCTGGTCTTCCCACCCACTTGTGACACGACTTTGGGCAAGTCACTGAGCAGGTGAGTTTTTACGCCTGTGAGATGGGGATAACGGCATAGCCAGTCCGCCTTCCTCACGGGCTCAGCATTTATGAGTTTGCCCGCTTGCCAACATGGATTTGTGTCCCCCAAACCATCCCTTTGGCACGTTTGTCGTCATGGAAGGGCTTATGCAAAGCGGCGAAAAACGGGAGGCCCCGATGCACACGCTCCTGCTGCCCTGGTGGGAACACGTGACCCTTTCGCTGTTTGCTTCGTGCTCCAGTTTTGCGTGTGAACCTCAGTATGCTCTTCGGTGACTTAAATGGCCCACGCCTAGTGCCGAGGTGCTGTTCGGTGTTCCCAAGGCAAGAAGCTGTGGTGTGCCTTGTGGAGAAAATAGGTCTGAGCTAAGCTTCATCCGGGCATGAGTCAGAGCTGTTGGCCAAGAGTGCATATGGAATAAGGCGTTTGAACAGAAGCGTACACAAAGCAGGTTTAGGTGACGATGGGCGGACGTACATGATATGAACAGAAGCGGGCAGGGACCTAGGCGACAGTTTCCTCCAGGAGTGGCCTTCAGTCTTCACTAATTCAGCGTTTGCCAAGACACTATAGATTTATAGAACGTAACTGCTAGGAATAATGAGAATCGACTATACTTGTTCTACCCAACTCAGAAGACGGTTGTAAAGAGCAAATGAGATACGAAATGCAAAACTGCTTTCTAAACTATAAGCACCGAACAGTGGGAGGTGGTTCCACTTGTTAGGCGGTTGACAGTCTACAAGTACTTAGACCTTCATGATCGCAGGAGATCTCCCCACATCCCTGTGAGAGAGGGTTTGCTGTGCTTGCTGCTGCTCATGTCCCCAACGTGAGGAAGTGAGGTGCCATCAGCAGTGGGAACTCGAGCTCTGCGCCAGCCCCAATAAAATGATGAGCGTGTGTATCTCTCATACTTCCTGGACACTGGACTTGTGTCCCATCTAATGCACTTTTTCTCACCTGGGAGGATTCGGACTAAACAGCAGGACAGCCAGTAAGGAGCTTTCCAGTGTGTCTCCCGCCTGCCCTCTGAGCTTTGGCCACGGGGAAGATACTTGGGATGAGCTGAGGAGTGCGTGGAGGTCAGGGGATCCCGCCCTCCCACTAATTAGAGAGTCTGGGAGAGGGTAGCCAGGTGGATGCAGGCTCTCAGGAGTGGTTTTGCCCAGCTTCCCTGAGGTGCTGAAGTGACCTAGGCATAGCCCACAAGGAGCTGGGAATCCCCTGTAGGTCCTGCCGGAGAAGGTTCTGCAGGTGGGGGACAAGGAGGCCTATGTCAGGGCTGGGGAGAGGCCACCAACTGGGCCAAGTGGGACTCTTGCCAGGCCTAGAGGGGTCTATTGCACTGTGATATGGGGTGAGGCCTACGAGGCCAGGGGCAGACCTTACCTCTAAGGCAGACCTTACCCCTAAAGACCTCCATGGCTAGATGCCCCCAGGGCAAAGGGAGAAAGGCAGGGGGAGGCTCCCTAAGACCTCAGCATTATTATATCAGAGAGGCTGAACACTGGCCCCAAAGGGCCTGTCTTAGAGCCTCTAACATAGGCGTCCTCAAACTACGGCCCGCGGGCCACATGTGGGTGTTTTTGCCATTTTGTTTTTTTACTTCAAAATAAGATATGTGCAGTGTGCATAGGAATTTGTTCATAGTTTTTTTTTAAACTATAGTCCGGCCCTCCAACGGTCTGAGGGACAGTGAACTGGCCCCCTGTTTAAAAAGTTTGAGGACCAATGCTCTAAAAGTGTGTGTGTGAGAAGGTTGCCTGGGATCTTATGCAATGCAGATTCTGCGCCATGTGGCCTGGGTGGGGCTCAAGACTTGAAGGAGCTCCAAGCTTATGTCAGTGTCACTAAGTAACCAGCTATGTTCAGACCACATCCCAAGAAGCAAGACTATCAGTGAATCAGCTTACAACCACAGGGAGCTGGAGTCCCAGCGGTTTTCACTTCTTCTAGCAGTGGTCTCAGACTCGAAAGATGTCGGAGACCACAGAACTAGTGACATCTGTTTCTAAGTTGCAGGTGGTAGGAGAGCCAGAGAGCCTGGGGCTGGGCCCGGCCTCTGCTGCTCCTCCATCTCACAGTTGAAGTGCCCAGTGCGGTACCAACTCCAGGGCCTCTGACTGTCAAGTTCCTGTGCTTCCCCTAGGCTGCCAGGGCCCCCAGTTTCCAAGGCCTAGAGGGGTTCTCCCACTCCAGTCCATCCAGAAAGACACAGCCCCAAGGGAAGGACCCAGGAGAGAAGTCAGAGAGGTCAGGCTTGACCAAGTCAGGGTTCGAAGGTTCCTCTTGATGACAAAGACCTCGGTTCAACAAATATTCACTGAGCACTTTTCAGGGCAGACACAGTCCTCTCAGTGCCACCGGTGCCATGGCATCGGGCACACAGGATGAGGAAAGACAGTCCTGCCCCAGGGTTTCCTGTCTAGCTGGGAGGAGAGGCCACCAACTGGGCCAAGTGGGACTCTTGTCACGCTCCCAAGGTTCATATTTGGAAGCCTGACAAGAGTCCCACTTGGTAAAACTGGGACTCTTGTAAAACTTAGGGCTATGAAGTAGCATCTAATCAGGCCATGTAGAGTCATCTGTCTTAATAGGAAGTTCTATAATGGAAAAATAAAAAGTGATTTTCAACTTTTCCTGGCAACTCTGCCATGGCCTTGGTTCCCTACTGATTGTTCCGCTCCTGCCACCTAGTGGCCATGTACCTGAGGTTCAGTTTTTCGCACCTCCTTGAAATTGAATCTGCAAACCTGTAAGTAGCATGAAATGTTAGTAGATGTTATCTCTTAGCTGTTGGATGGAAAATCTTCCCCACTTTGGAACCCTGACAACTTATCACTGGTGTGCCCTCACCTACTTTGAATTTGTGAAAAGTGTTATCTTTTGGCTTTTAAGGTTTTAGTGAGTTGATTTCTGAAAAGGAGAGTGTTTGAAAAATGTTTTCAATCATGGTTTGGTGCACCAGGATAATGAGAGAGGAAGGCGGGGCGGGGTGAGGGGGGAGAGAAAGAGAGAGAGAGAGGTATTAAACATAATAAAATAGAAACTATTTTTAGTAAAAAGATAACTGTTTCTGAAAGGAATAAACATTCAATAGCATCCAAAGTAATGCATTGTTGCAACACGTCTGAAAAAAAAATGTGTATAGTACCCCCACTTAAAACCACTGTATATTACTATATATCCCCAAGATGGAGATATAGTTACTAAGCACCTTTTGTTCTGGTGCTAGGCATTTTAGAGTCGGCTAAACAGATTATCTTACCACTGAAGGTTCAAAACAGCAATACTATTTTTAGAAGTTACTGCTAGTGAGGGAAGGGGTGAGGAACAGGTAAAACCAGTAAGTAGAGACAACAGGAAGTCACATGCCACTTGGCGCCCAGAGGTGGGGAATGGTGGATCTATGCTAGTATATAGCTTCCCGTCTGATAATCTTCACCAACCCACTTCCCCATGGCATAATGCGGACACCCGACATCTTTAACACAAAAGCAGCTTTAAGCTTCATCTTCCAACCATACTGCTGCCCCTAACTCACTCTTATATAAATTTCAGGGCCACCACCTCTATATATCCAGCCCAATGCCACTTCCAGAAGTGAAGCCAAGGATCTTAAATTCTAGTTCATTGATGTAAATTTGGTCTCTGAACAGGGCTGGCATTTATGGATGAGTCATCTGGTTGAAGGACTGAAGAACTTTCTGGCCGGTGGCTATGGTTACCGCTTTGACAAGGTGCACACCAGCTGGGCAAGTGAACTAGTGAATTTCACCAGTGTGACTCAGAGGCCTGCCAGTCATGGAACAAAGCAGGCTACCCATTGCCTTTAACTGCCTGATCTGTGAGGCTCAACTCACAAGTTAGTTTCCTTCCACTGAAAATTGCTTGCAATTCACATTTCTCATTCCCATGACCCTTAAGACTGCAAGCTGAGGTGAGGTCAAAAACTATTCAAGATTTCAGGCGAGGATGCATAATTCATACTTGAAATAAAAGCATAATGAAAAGAAAGAAGTTGTTTGAAAGGGGTTGGCTAATTGTAACAGCATCCACAAATAAATTCAATGGTAAAACCAAAATTTAGCACAAAGCCTCCCAGTGTAACTACCGAAGAGAAGCTAAGATGGGAGGTTGAAAGACACATAATCCAGGTTATTTTAGCACTTTGTAGAAACTATGTATGTCATTGATAGCTGATGGGTATAAAAACTAAATCGTAGGGGTTAACAGAGAGAAGAGCAGAGCTGTGGTAAAGAGGTCATGTAGCTCATTTATTTACTCAACATTTATTTATTGAGTTTATTGAGCTCCTTCCTAGATTTATTTATTTATTCATTCACTTCAGCATTTGCGTGCCAGATTCTCTTTTAGGGAAGAGTATACCAAAGCCAGGCTGTCTCTGGGCTTATAGAGCTTATAACCTAGAGGGGGAGGTAGGTACATGAATATTAAGTATCCAGTTAAAGAGTGCCTACCAACCTAGCTGGTTTGGCTCAGTGGTTAGAGCATCGGCCTGTGGACTGAAGGGTCCTGGGTTCAACTCCATTCAAGGGCACATGCCCAGGTTGCAGGCTCGATCCCCAGTAGGGGGTGTGCAGGAGGCAGCCAATCAATGATTCTCTCATCATTGATGTTTCTATCTTTCTCTCCCTCTCCCTTCCTCTCTGAAATCAATTTAAAGGAAGGAAAGAAAGAAAGAAAAAAAAGAAAGAAAGAAAGAAAGAAAGAAAGAAAGAAAGAAAGAAAGAAAGAAAGAAAGAAAGAAAGAAAAAAGAAGAAAGAAAGAAAGAAAGAAAGAAGGAAGGAAGGAAGGAAGGAAGGAAGGAAGGAAGGAAGGAAGGAAGGAAGGAAGGAAGGAAAGAAGGAAGAAAGACTACCAGGAAGGGTATGCTGCACCATGAAATATTTTAAAAAGGGACAAACAGGTCCAGAAAGACTCACGAAGAAGTGACATTTGAGGTGAAAGGGGTTAATGACTAGAGAAGAGGGTAAGAGTCTTCCAGATAGAGCAAACAGGATGTGCAAAGGCCCTGTGGTTTGAGGAGTCCAGTGGGTACCAAGGACTGTGGAAGGACCAGTGAGGCTTCTGTACAGGGAGGGGCAGGTGGTGCCCGCCCACTGATGGAGGCAGGTAAGAGCTGGAGGAGGCAGGGCTCTCAGGGACACACTGGGAGTGAATGGATAGTGTGCTAGGCTCTCATGTCCCCTTTCAAATGCCTAGGAGATCCCTTCTCATCGCTCAGGAGAGGAATGCGACAAGGCAGAAAGCAGAAAATGCCTGGCAAGACTCTTCCAGGCTTCGGTTGCTTTCTATAAAAACGTTAGAGGAATGCCGGGGACTCTAAGCTCAGGCCAAATGTTTAGAGAGATGTCACAAGACAAAGAAAGGCCCCTTCCCTCCAACTAGAAAGGAAGAGAGATGAGGGAAAGGGGCAGGTGATGGGTGTTGAGGGCTCCGCCTAGAGGGGTCCGGCTTCCCTGCAGAGCCTGGGGAGTGCCCTGGGAAGTCAGGCAGGTCGGGTCTCAGACAGCCTCCCAGCTGGGAAGCAGCAGCCCATTGGGTCTTGGACTGTGTCCCAGAAAGGCTGGGAAGTTGTCAAAAGAGTCTTTGGGCCCAGCTGATCATGTGGTCCCAAGTGGGCAGGATGAGGGACGGCTCAGTGTGGCCTTGGAAGACCAGTGGCTGGATCAATGGGTTGGCCTCTGGGAGACCCCTGGACTGACCCAGTTCCAGGGAAGGCAGAGCAGGGTTTGTGAAATCTGCAAATTAATTGGGATTCAGTGGCTGAAAATGCTACCCTCCCCCCCCCCCCCAAAAAAAAAAAACACCAAAAAACAAATAGAGAGAAAAGGAGGTGGGCGAGGAGAACACTATATTTATGTGCTCATATGGCCGTGGACTATCTCCGGAGCGCTGGGCAACCTGGTTGGCTGTGGTTGTCTTTGGGGAGGGGACCTTCCTCACTGACCTTTTGTCTTTTTGAAGTTGTGTCCCGTGCACCTCTTACCTCTTCTCAAAAACGTGATGGATGTGCCACACTCGACCTCTAGAAATAGATTTGCATTTTCTCTGTGGGCTTTCCTATTGGCTTAAGCAGATAAGAAAACCGGCAACCCAGTGTTTACACCAAGGGCGCCAGGTTGCCTTACTCTGGGGAGTGAGTGCAGATTACTTTAGGTACAATCTTGTCTTTTTTTTCTCCCAATGGTTAACATCTTGTATCTTTGTACTTATCTTGGTTTTTTAAGTTGTCTCAAATCCTTTCAGTACAACACATGGTACAAAGAACATTATTTAGACTGTTTACATTTTCCCTAGGAGAAGATTCCTGAATCATTCTAGATAAGGGAATGCATTTATATTCCTGGTAATGATGGCGATGTTGGAGGATTTTATTGGCTCCTATGTAATTTCTGCTCCAGTGATTTCTCATTTTGTGTCAGAATTTACCTCAAATCCTTAGTGAGTGGTAGGGGATTCCCAGTTACATGTATTCTGGCTCATTTTGAAACTGAAACCCTATGTCTGTAATCTGTACTGAGTTTTGTGTTTATTGTAATTTTATTATAGCTTTCAAAACTCCCAGTCAAAGCAGAATCCTAGAAAGTAAACTTGCTGAAACCGGTCTGGCTCAGTGGATATAGCGTCAGCCTGCAGACTGAAAAATTCCAGGTTCGATTCCGGTCAAGGGTATGTACCTTGGTTGCAGGCACATCCCCAGTAGGGGGTGTGCAGGAGGCAGCTGATCGGTGTTTCTTTCTCATCGATGTTTCTAACTATCTATCCCTCTCCCTTCCTCTCTGTAAAAAATCAATTATATATATATACATATACATATATATATACACATATATATATATACACATATATATATACATATATATATATATATGTATATATATATATAGTAAACTGATGGAATGCTGGCGAACATCTGTGGTGGTAGGAGCAGAATTTCATGACATTAACCTTTAAAGAAGGTGCTGGAACTCTGGGATCACGTTCTGGGAGGGATGTTTGCTCTGGAATTAGCAAGAGCGGTGTTGGAACTCCTGGGTGGTGTCTTATGATGAGAGTAGCAGGGTTGACTGCCCTTGGGTGAGGTCTCAGATGACTTCTCTTTTAGATACCTGTATCTCCAAAGTAACCTCCAGAGTCCCAATGGTCTGCAATGATCTGAAAGCCTGTGTGTAGCAACTTCTAGGCTGGCTGAGGCTAGGAACGGGGTGTGCCTCAGAGCTGGTGTGAGGAACACATCTCTCGGCTGATGGGTGAGCCTAGCCCACCACCAATGTCCCTTTTTAAGTCTATTTAATCTCAGACTGAGGCACTGAAATCAGTTTACACCTACAATAGCACATCCTTACTACTTCATAACAGGTTTGAAAGTGGAAAGTACTACTGAGACTGTTACAGAGAGAAACTGAAATTGAAGAAGGTGGTTAAGATCTTACAGTAACTCTTGTTTCCCTTTTCAGGTGAAGGTGCAAGTCTGGCTGGAAGGATAAACAGCAGAACAACAATGGTGCCAGAAATGCCCTTCTTCTTTCCTGCTTCCTGCTTTCTCTCTTGGCAGGTGCTGGTGAGGGCTGGCGGTGGCTGCGAGTTGCCCTCCGGGCCTGAAGGAAGTGGGAGAGGGAAGGTTATGACATATTTTGTGGCAGGAGGTTTGGCCACAAAACCTTCTGGAAGCAATTCGAATGTGCCTGTTGTCCCAGCAGGCTGACATGCCCAGCCCAGGCCTACCTCTGCATACCAAGGCGTCTAAAGTTCTGTGCGTTTGGGTTAGCACCTTCCTGTCAGGATCCAGGAGCCCTACCGGCCGGCCACCACTCACATCAGTGGAGCAAGTCCTGCCCTCGGAGGGGGAGTCAGAATGATAGTCTCCCTTTTGTACATTTGCCTGCCAAGTAGGACCACTTTCTTCGCCTGTCTCACTTGAGCAGCCACCTGCGAAGTAGGAAGAGGCAAAAGGCTTTGTGGGCCTCGTTTTGCAGATAAGAAAACGAGGATCAGAGAGGGTAAGAGACTTGCCCAAGATCAAACAGCCTGTAAGTGGTTGAGGGGAACCCAAGGGCTGGCTGGGAGGACATTCAGGAGACCTGGTGGATACTTTAGGACTGACTAGTGGCACCCTTGTAAGCCACTTCTCAACTGAGAAGGGAGAAGCTGCGATTACGGGGGGGATCCCCAAAGCTCTGTGGTTCTCTGTGCTGTGGGAAGTGGGCTATCCACTATTCTCACCCACAGACCCCTGGGAAGTAATTCTCTGGCATGGAAATGAGGGGTACAGGGGAATACTGTCCAGTGAGGTTCCATTTCTTTCCGATAAGTAAAGATATGCTGAAAAATCGCCGGGGAATCAGCAAAAGCCCTCGGGCATGTACAAATCTCCCTAAGTAATGTGTGCCGCCTGAATGCCAAGGCAGGCTTGGCTTTGTGGGAGCAGCTGGCAAGCTGCCCGTCTGATTACAAGCAGGAATCTCTGTTATGCCTCACAGAACAACAATTAACCTTTATCCTCAATTCTGCCTTAGGAAAACTCATTTTTTAAATCCTCCTCCAAGGATATGTTGGTTTGTTTTAAACTGACTTTAGAAAGAGGAAGAGAAAAAGAGAGCGGGAGAGAGAGACATCAATGTAAGAGAGAAATATCAATCAGTTGTCTCCCATAAGCACCCTGATCAGGAATGGGACACAGCCTCGGCATGTGCCCTGCCCGGGAGGGAGCTCACCACCTTCCAGCGCACCGGATGCCGCTCCAACCAACCGAGCCAGCTGGCAGGAAGAGGGTCATCTTGTGGTGTGAGCCTCGGAGGGGGTTGTGGTTTGGACTCCTGTCACTTCCCTGAAGTCACTTCCACGTCTCTTTCAGTGGCTTTGTGCTAGTGTTTCTGACCTTCAAAACGGACATTTTCCCTCTCAGTAATGAAATACGGTTTTCTGAATATCGTCTTGATTTCTATGGTAAACCCCACGGGAGAAACAAAGAAATCATTTCACACCATAGAAAATCCATCTCAAATCCACGTGGGGAAATGGATCTGTTCGGGTGAGACAGCCCCCCCACACCCACACCACTGCCTCCCGGAATCCCTCCCGCCTCCCTCCCCTACTGCCCTTCTGCTCAGCAGCACTACCTCCCCATCCCCCCCGCCCCCCCCCCGCCCCCCAACAATCCCGCCTTCAGCATCACTGGCAGTCCTTGCTTTCCCGCAGGGCTGGGCTAATTGATGTGGATGTTCTATTAAACGGACGGGCGCTGAGCCAGCGGCCTCTTAGTTAAAAGACAGTTTGATTCCATGGGGCTGGCTGAAGCACTTGACTCTCTGATTTAATTTTATTCTACTGGGACCAGGCGGGCGGCGGCTCCTGGTTCTCACTCAGCTGTTCACACGGCTACACTCTCTAGTCTAGACCTCTCTCTTGCCCCCTCCCCCAGATTCAGGGTGTGAGGTGGAGACATAAGCCACATCCCTTGGGGGGGGGGGGGGGGGGGGCCACTCATGTGAGGTCTCCGCTGCAGTGATACTAGTGATGCACCCAGTGAAGTATCCAGACTGAGAAGAGAAGATAAAGGGGGACGAGAAGGTATTTTTTTTAGAACCGTTTCTTTTAAGTAATATTCTGGGTCAGTGTGTCTCCACACGTGGGCTTCTTGGCCCTTCAGGAGGGCTTATGTCCACTGGGACTCAGGAGCGGGGTGGTTGTTTCCCGACGGCACGTACGGAGATGTCTGATGTCTTAGCTCCCGGGGCTGCTTTAACAAAACACCACAACCAGGGGCCTTCATAACGGCAGGGGTTGTGTCCGAGGCCTGGAGGCTGGTGTCCGGGGGTCTGCAGGGCCGTGCGCCCTCTGAAACCTGTAGGAGAGGCCGGCCTGCCTCCGCTGGCTCCCCATGTGTGCTGGCACGCCCCGGTGTTCCCTGGCATGCAGGCGCATCGCTCTGATCTCTGCTTCCCACGCACCGGGATTCTCTTTCTGTAACTCTGTGCCAGTATCTCTCCTCTTATAGGGACCCCAGGCATATGACCTGGTTTTAATTTACCTAATTACATCTGCGATGGCCCTATTTCAACCTAAGATTGCACCCTGAGGTGCCAGGGTTAGGCCTTCAACACATCTTCTTGGCAGGCACCATTTCATCCTCACCGGGGGAAGATACAGAGTCCAAGCTTTCTCCAGCGTGTGTGTGCAGAGAGCTTCAGCAGAGAATGCCGGGGAGCCGGTGACCGGTGGGACCTATCTGTAAGATGATGCCGGTGGCCCCCTGGATGCTCTCCGCGGAGCCCTTCAGTGTGCCTGGAACGTGGCCTTCCACATTGCTCCCAGGTCTTTCAGGCTCTCACACCTCTGCTTCCCATTTCAGTTTCCTGGAGAACCGGGGGACTTGCCTTGTGAGTGAAGTGAGGAACGCCCCTGCATTTTGAGAGCGGGGTGTGTGTGTGTGTGTGTGTGTGTGTGTGTGTGTGTGTGTGTGTGTGTGTGTGTGTGTGTATGTGTGTGATATTTCTATTTCTCTCTCAGAGGGAAACTCTGGCCCTTTCTAAGTACATGCCTGCCATCTTGTGGCTGAGTTTTGTGTGTTTTGTTTGTTTGTTTGTTTTGTTTCCTTTCGGTTTTTTAAAGTAAAACAAGACTTATTTTTGCCTCTCCAGAGACTGATGTTGCTTCAAAGCCCAAACCACCGGAGGCGGCCACTCCAGCTGCTCTCTGCCCTCCTCAGCAGGGCCGTGCTCCCCCTGAAACCTGTAGGAGACCCCGCCTTTGCACTGGTCTTCATAAGGCTGGACTGGTGCTGTTTGGCCTGGTCTGTCTCTTCTCACAGGTGTCTCTGACCCCACGGATGACCCTAGGACATCACACTCCCTGGGTGCTTTGCCCTACACTTAGTTCCTTTGTAAGTCATCTTTTCTGGTCTTGGTTAATGTGTTATGCCCAGAGTTCGGGGTCCCCAATAATCAACCACCAGGAAGCCTTTTCTCCGATGCGAAAGCAAAGGGTCTTTATTCAAACCCGGGTTTGGCTCCCAGCCTCTTTCTGATGCAGCAGCGGGGCGAGAGAGCGAGTCCCGGGAGAGCGGTAGGTTATAAAGGGTTGGTCATTTGGGTGGGCTTAGGGAAGTGATGTGGGTTACAGAGATTGCCTAATTTGGACTGAGTCTACTTCTCTACATTCCTATTGGCAGGTTTATGCAACTGTTACATTCTCGCGGTTTTCTAAGAAAAAGGAGTCATATACATAGTTACACA